>VNJW01010566.1:0-145811 GCA_008042615.1 Drosophila auraria | reverse complement strand
TTTTTTTTTTTCCTTTTTTTCTTTTTTTTTCCGTTTTTTTTTTTTTCTTTATTATTTTTTTTTTACTTTTTCAGTTTTTTCTTTCTGTTTTTCGGGTATTGTGCTAATGAGTCCATATTGTGCGAAAAAGCGATCGAAATGTATGTGCCGGCGAGCAAACACATACAAGCATAACAAAAAAACATAACAAAAGCAACTCTGGCAGCCCCAGAATGATAGCTGATCTCTGGGGCTGAATGATAGCGAAATTCTTGGCTGAACTCTAGGCTTAAAGCTAGCTAAAAACATGGCCAAAAAGGCAGCAGGACAGTGTAGCTAAACTTGCCAAACTTTTTCGAAAAAGCCAAAAAACACAAGCGCACACATTCTGTGCTCTATTGGAGTTGCTTTTCCTTTGCCTTTCCTTTTCGTTTTCCTATTTTTTTGCCCATCTATTTTTAATTGGTGCTAAATTCTTATTGGATCGGAAATTATGGGTCTTTTATGCATTCTACATTTCTGTATATATATCCCAGCACATACATTGTTTTGAAAAATGTGTGCTATCGAGGAGAGCTATAAATAGTTGGTTAATATTAGAAGAAAGAAAAATTGGAAAGAATATACATAAACATTAAAATATGATTTTCAGTTTGGTTAGAAAACTGATTATTTTCGATTATTATTTTCCCACAAAGTTTAATCAAAAACCCGACAAGGTGGACAACACTGTGGCAGAAGAAAGAGGAAACAGTAGCTGGAGCGAGCTATTAAAATGGATTCCCGCCGGACTTCCTGGCCATATCATATTACCCGCTCTTGGCTCTCTCTTTCTGCTGCCCAGCTGTCCTGGCTGTCCTCCTGTTGTGTTTGCCTGATGGACATGACCCAAAAAACAACAACGTCCGACGACGTTGGGGCAAGTGACCCATAAAACCCGATATGCAGCGGCGAAAGTGATGAGCGAGAGAAGCCAAACCTTCGGGTTCGGGTTTGGCTTGGCTTGGTTTTGTTTCTGGTTCGGGCCAAGCCCCCGCAACAGTGCATTAATATGATTAGCAGGAAGATATATATACGAGGAGTCGCTAGCTAATGCCATTTCCTGGAACGCGCCCAATGTCGGTGGAAGGTCACCGCGGACACAGAGCCCTGGGACCTGGTGGACGACCCACCATATGGCCACCACCACCGAAAAAAAACAATGCCCAAAAAATGAAAACAAATAAAATTCAACCACCGGCTCAGAAAAATATAAAAAACTCAAAGTGCAGCCCACGTGCATTTAAGCCAAGATATACACAGATACAAGTATGTATGCCTCAGTGTGTGGGCCGACTTGGAGTTAAAAAAAAGCAAAAAAGCAGAAATGAGCTACGGAAGTGCAGCCGCCAACGTAACTGTAAGCGGAGACTGACTTGGAAGTACAGTGATCACTGCCGGGGTTTGAAAAAGTATCAGAAAAATATTAAAATAAATATTTAAAAAGTCTGAAACAGCTGCTACTTGTCTCTGGCTAGATTTCTGTGTATTTTTGGCATAAACAGCATTTTATTTTACTTTATTTTTAAAGGACAAACCTTTTTTAGGGTAAGGGTAAGACACAAGCAGCTTGTGTAATGTGGAATTATAACAAACGTTCTTTGTAATTATTTTCCAGCTATTTTTGGCACGGAAACTTTTGTGTGATTTTTTTGTAGACTGAAATTTTTGAACCGATTTACGAGCGGCAACTGTAATTAAAGCTCATCGGGGGAAGGGAAATGTGTGTGTTGGCGATCGGGGGAAGCCCTTGACTCTTTTATTCTCTCAGAGCTCGACTCTTGATTGATTTCCCCTTTGCAAACCGCACCTGTGGCCGTTTCTTTCTTGGCATTTCTTCGAGGAAGTTTCTTCTGCCCAACAACGACTACGATGATCATTTATCAACGGATTGGCTGAAACATTCAATTTCCCTATGCAAATTAACAGCACAACAATGTATTCGGTGGCTTTGCTGTTGTTCTGTAGCTTTTTTCGGTGTTTTGTCTGTATTTTTTCTACGTTTTTGGACCTTGAACAAGGTGAAGTTGATTGCTGGGTTGCTGTTGCTGCTAATGCTGATCTCTGTTGTTGTTTTGTTTTTGTCTTGAAGTTCAAAGTTAACGAAACGAAACGCAGACAGAGGAAAAAACGAGGAAGAAGCATAAACAATGCAAAGAAAACGAACAAAAATTCACACCTCCGAAAAGCTTGAGAGCTTGAGGCATGTGAGTTGGATGGATGATCTGCAAAATAAAAGACAACACGGCGTATGCTTGATACAAAATGATGCAGCAATCAATCAGTGATCGTTGAGGGGTTACCTTTGAGAGATTAATTGCATTATCACTTGGAAAAAGGGAAAGTATTTGGGAAATTAAGTCTCTGAGGCAAGGAAAATGAGAGCTCTGAGCCGACCCTTCTTCTGGTAACAATTCCGGGAGGAATTTTTGCGTAAAATTAAGAAGAAATCCCTGGGGAGCAAGTTTACTAAGCCCCTGTCCAAGTTAAGTGAGAAATGTTTTTCCCTTGGCATAGAAAAGTCCTTAGAGCAGCTTCAGAGTATAGGAAATAGCATAGAAAAGTCCCTAAAGTATCTCATGATACAGGCAGAGGAAAGAAGATACCTTAAATCCATAAAATGTTCTCTAAAATTAACTCAGCCAGGCACGCGTGCGCCAGCTGCTGGATTGTGCTTTTACCTGTTATGCTAAAATTCAATTTCAGTTTCAGTTTCAATTTCAATTTAAATTCTTCAATCAGAAAGTCCATTTAAATTTTTGTGTAATTCTTGTTGCCGGCTCCGCTTGTTGTTTTATATTGCGCAATGAATTTGTGCGGCAGATACAGCTACAGATACAGATACAAGTACAGATACATTTGAACCCCCCGCACGAGGTGACAAATTGCCTTTTTGCTTTTTGCTTTTTGCTGTTGGGGGCGACCTTGAAACTGCATCCCAAAGCCCCCGGGTTATCATCCCCCCAATCATCATTTTCCAGCGGCAAGCAATTTGTTTTGTCAAAATTTGTGTGTGTTTTCTTTGTCTCAAAATAAATGACGAATTATTTGGGAGTGTTTTTTTTTTTTTTGTTATTAAGGAAAATGCTTGAGTTTTCCCATATTTAAGCAACCTTCGGGGCATCCTCTCTTGCTCTTCTAATTGTTATATAATTATTAATAACAATCGTTCGTGTATTATTTTTTTTGGGGCATCCAACAAAAGTTTTTCCTCTCGTTTTTGTTTCATGTTTCGTATTTTTTTTTTTTTTTTTGGCAAAATTTACTGTCTGATTTTATGGATCAAAAAGCGTAACACCGACGAACAAATCATAAACATTCCCCCTTTTTTTTTCTCTCTCTCTCTCGCTGTCCATCGCAGCGGAAAGTCATTAACAGCAACGAGCAAGCACCGATTTGGGTTTGGATTTGGATTCCAGCTCCGGCTCTGAGCTTCTAATGAGTTTTGCAAGCCATTTGTCTTGGGCTGAGAAATGTTTTCTTAGTTGCAAAGCTCAACTATAACGTGGTTATAAAGAAGAAGCCCTAAAGATATACGGGGTCTTCCTCTGCTAATGTTTATGAGCTTGCCCTTGAAAGTCAGTCCAAGTCCCTTCTTTTTCTTTATTTTTTTGTGACTGCATTTTATGGCTCTCACTCTCTAAAATTCTGGGTAGAACGTAGATTTAATTACACCTTCAGTTGAGATGTCTTTATTTACTGTTTTGATGGCAGCACTTCTTGGCCATATTTGCCAGGCCGAATCTGTGAAATACTTACTTTTAAGGGTTGTTTAGGAGAGAATCAAGCATGCATTATTCATTAATGCCACCCTCGGCAAGAGGCAGTTACAGCAGATAATAATTTCCACTATGATGGGTTTATATACTATAGAGGGACTCTGCCCAGCCTCTGCCGGCACACAGTGCTGGTAATTTTTAAGCTAAATCTAGCCTTTTTTAAAGTTAAATAGATTTGTTTTTAGTTTATTATTTTTTTCTTATATCTAAGCCCTACATTCAGCTTTTGAAGATAGGTTTTTATTCATTTTTTTTATTTACAATTAAAATAGAGGGAATCTAATCTCCCTTTTTTGGGGCAAACATTTCCGAACATGGCCACGCCCACATGGCTTACAAGACTGGCTTTTTAAGCCCCACGCTGAGGTAGTATCTTCTTGTTATTTTCTTAGGTTTTAAGTTACTTTTTTTTGCTGTTTGTTTAAACATGTTTTTGGTTTTTTATTTATATTTTTTGGCAAGCGTGAGAAGCAAGAGAGAAGCCAACATTTCAAGTTCAATTTTGCATTTGAATTTACGTGCGATGAAAGCAAAAGTTAAGGCAGCTCCCTCACCCTCTTTTCAAGTCCCCCCTGGCGGCGCCTCTGCCGTTTTGGGCCATTAAAGCGCAGCAGAGCGTGACGCCAACTGCGACGTCGACTGCAATTGAAAGACCAAAAAGTGAGACAGAGACGGAGGCAGAGAGGAGAAGGAGAGGCCTAGTGCGTAGCGTTTCCCAAAGGCGGAGGGGAGGGTGCCAAAAAGGGGGTGGCATGTCAACGGAACGTAATTTATTGATCAGCATTAAAAAAAAGCGTAAAAAGAAGAGGGGAAAGAATAGAAGAAGAAAACAAAAACAAAATAAAATAAAATAAAAACCGAAACGCATAAATAAATAAATAAAGAAGGGAGGAAGAGGAAGAAAAAGAGATAGAGAGAGAGGTCTCGCTCATTATTTTATTTTCTTTAGTTATTTATTTATTCTTTTTGGCAAAAATAAATTAGAATTAGATACAAAGCTGCAGATACGGCCAAGAAATGCGTAGATACACACACAACGACGACACATTTCCAGTTTTTGGCCAAAAGGGGCAGCCCCGCCCCCGCCTCACATATGGCTGCAATTAAGTAATTTTTGGAGCAACAACAACAAGCCGCAGGCGGATAATGATATATGGACGAGACATGCTAGACGCAAGCTACAGATACAGGCCACAGGCCACCGGATAGAGATAGAAATAGCAAAGAAGCTGGCCGAAAAAGTAAGGAAAAATATAATGGAAAGAAATACGAAATAAAATAAAAACGAAACGAAACGAAAATTCGACAATTAAACCGAAAAATCACGAGGAAGAGGAGGCCAGAACCGACCTCACATGAAATGTATTTTTTTTTTCTTATTATTTCGTTGAGTTTGCCTCCATATAGCCCAGGTCACAGCTGGGGGCAATATATTAGCAGCGAAATGTAAAAGATAATTAATTGGGAGTACTAAGTAATTGGTAATAATAAAGGATCTAGCAATAGGGCTTTAAATAAAACAAAAAATATATGTTGAGCCTAACAATAGTGGAAAAGATTTAAAAAAAAAAAAATTTACAATTTGTCAGCACTGTTGGAATATAAAAATTTTACGTGTGCCGGTAGAGGCTGGGCATAGAAATTAGCTGACTCACAAGTCGGTTTAGTCGATTTAGAGCCCAAAATCGGCTTGCTTTCAATTATTCAATGCTTGCAAATCATTGAAAGTCTAATAAATATGCTAATTGCAATGTTTATTGATTTATTTAATCAAGCTTAGTTACTTTTCTTTTTTATTTCCAAGTCAAAATTTTCCACCTTGACTGATCACTAAACTAGGTACCTTGTTGTTACCTAATATGTTTATTATTTAACCAAATATTTAGGCTAATAAATAAGTTATTCCAAGAGCTATTCAGTTGACCCCAACTGTGTGCTGCCCCTCTTGTACGATATACATACGCGGTACATACATTCATATATACATACATACATATGTAGTTAGAATCCCACTTCGTCTTCTTCTTCTGCTTTTTACTCCAAGTAACTGCTGTTCCCATTGTGGTTGTTATTGTTTTTCCCGCGACAACAATAACAACAACAACAAAAGAAGGAGAAACAGAATCAGAAACAGAAACAGCAACAGAAAACAGCAGTAAAGCCAAAAACAAAATTTAATGTGCTTCAAGGTTAGGCGAAAAAAGCGGCGACGGCGACGTCGACGTCGAAAAACGACGCGCACAAAACGAAACGAAATGAAAAAAACACACAAAAAATAGAATACAAAATAAAAATATAAAAAAAAGTTGTACGAAAAAAAGAAACGCCAAAAAGGAACGCACAACAAAATAAAATTCGTGATGAATTTTAAACAATAAAAACAAACAACAAACAAATGTTCAGTCGAGACGAAGTGATAGAATTTGGGCGGGGAGGAGGGTAGGGAGAGCGGGTGGAAAAAAAGGGGGGTGCTCAAGGAGAGGTTAAGGCAAAGGTTAGACGCAAACATTTTATTTTATTTTATTTTTTGAAGAAAGAGAACGAGTGCTGCGATTACGAGTAGAAAGTCGACATGGAATTGGAATCGGGGATGGGCCAACAACTGGAAACGATCAATACTCGATTCTTTGTTCTTTAAGGAAGAATTCTTCTGGAAGTTTATATAAGTTTTTGAGTGTTATATCCCATATTCTTCATGGGGAATTCTTCTGACTAAAATTAGGTATATGATAAATCGTAAAATGAGTCCTAGAATGCTGTGTTCTTTTTAAGGAAGAATTCTTCTAAAACTTTATATAGATTTTGGAGTGTTATATTCCATATCCTTCATGGGGAATTTTTCTGACTAAAATTGGGTATATAATAAATAATAAAATGCGTTCTGGAATACCTTGTTCTTTTTAAGGAAGAATTCTTCTGGAACTTTAAATAAGTTTTGGAGTGTTATATCCCATATTCTTCATGTAGAATTCTGCTGACAAAAATTAGGGATGTAATAAAGCGAAAAATGAGTTCTAGAATGCTGTGTTCTTTTTAAGGAAGAATTCTTCTAAAACTTTTTATAGATTTTGCAGTAAAATGTCTCATAGCTTGATTTACAATTACTGTTCTTCGCGAGGAATTCTTCTGACGGAAAGTAGGAGTGTAATATATCATAAAATGGGTTCTAGAATACCTTGTTCTTTTTAAGGAAGAATTCTTCTGGAACTTTATATCAATTTTGGTGTGAAATGTCTTATAATTAGATATATTATTACTATTCTTTGGGGGGAATTCTTCTGACGAAAATTAGGAGTAAAATTAGTTATTTTTTTGAAAGAATTCTTCTATTAATCCCTTTCTTCTTAGTTCTGGCCTACTCTCTTTTCGATAGAGTATTCCCCATTCGTTACAATTCTTCTCAAAGATTTCTAATGCTGCTTCTTCCTTTTCTCAGTTTCAGTTGAAGAGAATTGTTATTTGTGAAGCTTTTACGGGCTTCGCATTTTCGACTGTCGACAAGTTGACAAATGGCAAACCGGTTTTGGCTTTTGGCCAAAGCTTCTAGCCCCTTTCCGAATTCAAGCTAAACTAACACTCATTTGGAATAAAGTATAAATATATAAATAAAATAGTCGTTAGCAAATCAAAATGCATACAAATTTCGGCAAATTTTAAGCCAACAAAAAAAGGGGAAAAGAAAGCGCGTGGGCGTGGAATAAGTATCGGGAACTGGAATTGGAATTGGAAACGGCTCTAATCGCTGGGAGGTTTGGGAACATCAATTGGTTAATCAATTTGCCCAAAAGTGAATTGAACGAATTAAGCTGATTGCCGGTCCGACAAATGCGGGCTTCGATGTTTTCACCCTTCTGCCTCTGAGGGGGGATTACAAAGATTGCCCAGTGCCCATGCCGGCGGTTCTTTGTTTTGTTCCCTCGGCTTTAAAAGGTTTCCCAGCGGACTCGCATTTTTATTTTCTATGCGTTCTATGATTTTTCTGGATTTTTTCTCTTTCTTATTTTAATTTTATTTATTTCTATTTTCCCTACGGACTATTCAAGCTACGTTTTGGGTTTTTTCTTGGTTTTTTATGTTGCCAGACTTGACAATTTTATAATATATGGTTTGTTAACTGAAGGTTAAATAATAATAGAAGGTGTAGAGCGCACTAAAGGTGCTGTATAGCTAAAATACAGTACAGCTAAAATATTGATCAGAGTAAAGTATCTATTCCATTTTTCTCCGCTCTTAACTCCCATTTTGTTTAACTGGCAGTTAAACCGACTGATAAACATTAACCAGACATTGAGAAATCGAATTAAGCCTAAAACCACTTAGTATTAGACGCATGCCGCTTCTTCTGAACAGTAATCCCTAGTGATTCTTCAGTTTTAAGTTGTCTGGTAGATGCATCCGCACCCCTATGCCATTGCCTCAGTCCCCTGCTTGGCTTACTTGTTGATGCAAGGCCCACACCCCTTACTGACAGACAGAACCCCTCCCACCGCCTATGGCCGATAGTTCGATGTAGTATTGGTCAAATCTGTTGAAATGTTTACACTTGCCACATGCATTGTAAGCAAACAGAGGGGTTTTTTTTCCATTTTTTTTTTGTATTTGCCAGCGGTGCGCGCGCGGTGACAGTTTTCATTGCTTTGGGACAGGCATGACAACAACAACAACAATAATAATAAGACAACACATGTGCATTCAATGGCACACAAATAACACATATTTTTGTGGAAATTATTCACGAAAATGCCCGACAGTCCGCCGCAACTTTTGACAGGCATCTCCGCATCGCATCGAATGGATTTCGTACTGGGACTGCGACTCGGATTCGGATTCGGGGATGATGTTTGGTGCTAGCTACATGCTTGGCTGCCCGGCTGAGGGGTCTCTCTGCCTGCCTGTCAAGGCCATAAACTAAGCCCAACTCCCCGAGTTAGAGCTGTGGTGGCTCCGTCTCCAGTCCCGGACTCGGGCTCGGGCTCGGGCTCATTAATGCGCACTATGTGTGCTTAAAACGCCATTTGGGCGTTAGCCGACTGACTGACTGTCTCTCCAGCTGTCTCTCTTTCTTTTTCATTTGTTTTTTGGTAAGCAAAAACACTGGGGAAAACAAGGCCCATTTGCATGAGGCGGCAATCATAATTCTGAATAATGCACTTAAAATTACAAAACACTTTAATTAAAATCAAAAGCAATAAAGTCAGGGTTCAAATTATAAGCACGTGTTGGGAAAAGGAAAAGGTTGGGAAAAGATTCAATGTTCTTTCATTTAAGATTTAAGTTTGTCGTGTTTTTTCCATAATAAAAAATATTATTTAACGTTAATTAATGCTCTTAATTTAATTTTATATATAAATAAATATTAAGTGGTCTAAAATCTAGCTTAATTTTCAATCCTAGAACCTATTTTGGGTTTAGTTAGAACTTTGCCTTAAAATAAGTCATTCGAAAAACTCAAATAGTAACAAAAGATTAACTAAATCGAAATAAAGAATTTATAACCCCAAATCTTCTTTAATATTTGATTAATTAGTTTTAAGGCTTACTAGGCTTTTTCCTTCTAGAACTTTTTACTTAGCTTGGTTTCAAGTAGAGTTTTTTCTATAAATACGACCCCCGAAATAAGGAAAATATACTAAAAAATTAATATTAAAGTTTAATAGTATTAAATCCAAATAGATAATTTATATTTATATTTGTTTAAACTCAATTTTAAGGCTTTTTTAACCTGTTTTGCTCCTAGAACTATCTACTTCTGTTATGAAAGGGGTAGAAAACCCCTAGAGTTTTTGCTAAGAAAAAACTATAAATAAGTATAAGTAGTTTTATATATACTAAAGCCTTAATCATAGTCTCTCCAATTTATATTTTTATTACACTTTTACGTATTACATTTTTAGGAAAAATCCCCTCCGTAGGCATTTGCTTTTTCCCAGTGCCCAAAAAAAATACATGTGGTTCGAATTCGAACATCTTGATATTCGCTCTCTTTTCGGAACATTAGACTGGATGGATTCTTCGCCCCTTTTTCCCCTTTTCCCCCTTTTTTGGGTATTCAGTTACTGTAACTACTGCGTCTTCTTCGGTTCACTGTTGCTGTTGCCGTTTCTGTTGTTGGACTGCCAACAATGGGCATCATTCATCGCTCATTCACATCGCACTCGCTGGGCAAAGAGTTCTGGGGCACAGAGCGCGTACATTGTACACACACAGTACCCCCAGTTGGGGGGAGGGGGGTGTGTGTGTGTGGTGTGTGGGGTGTGGCGTTTTCCGCAATGCTTGGGCATAAATTCGCTGGGCGATAAAATGCGCAACGGGCAATACACGATTTCGTTCGGGATAAGTAAGTAAGTCCTTTACGGAGGGGTTGCTTTGCTGGCAGGGGAGGGTTTTCCCTAGTCTTAAGGGGCTAGAGGGGTTGAACATAAAAATATACAAATATATATTCATTAATGAATGCATGGCCAGCGAGAAAGACAGCGAAAAGTTTCGCCAAATTGTCCATAAATCCAATTGGCAATGGTTCTAAATGGCAGGCAGGCAGGCAGTATCTGTATATCTTTGTATCTGTATCTGTTGGCTGCGTATCTGTGAGTGCTCGTGCTCGTGCTCGTGTGCAGCAGCAGAAGCAGCAGCTGATTAATGAAGGCAAAGGCGAACCGAGCAAAAGAAGTGCGCAGAGAGGCAAAACACCTGTTAACCTCCTCCGTGCTGTGTGATGAGTTGGCAGTAGCCGCCGAGGGAATGCATTCCGTATCTTCCCCCTTTTTTTTTTGTTGTCGTAACTTGGTTATCCAACTGCCTGGTTTTGAAGGGTATTCTATGGTTTGGTAACACACACACTTTCCCATTCATAGCCTTAGAAGGTGTTATCAACAGGGCTTTTCGAGTGTGAATGATTCTACTGAAAATATGCTATGATAAGTGCTTCACAGGCATGAATGGACCTTAGCGGAAACTCATCTGGCACTTACTACAAAATATAGAAACTTAATTCCCTGAAAGTGCAATCAATGAAGGCCTTTCATGGTGTTTTTATTCGTAGTTTTTATCAAGAAAGGAATGATTCTACTTAGAGTTACAAGTTTAGTTGCGAAATGCCGAGTGATATAAGGGAATGACTTTGGGGGTTTTGGTGTTGTTATGAAACCTAAAAACCCTGACCTCTCGAAGGGGGCACCTTTGATACTGGGGGATTTCCCCGAGACCGCAATGAGAATGAGAACGAGGGGAGGTGGAGACATTGTTTACTTGCGATAATATGGACTGCAAAATGTGTGAGGAAAGTCACGTACTTTTAAGGGAAGATGGGGGAGATCAGTCAGAGAGTCTCAGATTCTTACCTGTTCTCTGTTTCTCGTTCTTGCCACCTGCTGCTGCTGCTTCTTTACTTCCTTGCTTCGTTGACAGCTTTCTAACACTGCTTGGCTTGGCAACACTGATGCGCTGGCCGCTTACCAACACTGCTCCCAGTGGCAGGCAGACGACGGACACCTGTTTCAGTTTCAAAATTGGTCTTGCAATCAAGGGGTGGGGACTTTCTAACACTTGTGACACTAAAGCGTGACGCTGTTTAAAGGCATTTTGGTAGTAGTAGTTGTAGTTGTAGTTGTAGTTGTTGGTTTAAAGCACTTTGTGGGTTCACACTTTAAAAAAATATGTGTATGGTCAGAACTTGTGATTCTCCAACTTTAACACACTGGCATTATCGCGAGTTTTGTGGGGGTTGGGGGGGACTTTTTGTCAAAAACAGGGGAACTATTCTGTATGTTTTCTGTTTTACATATTTTGGGTTTTTTCGGTTTGTGTTTTTTATTAAATTTTTGTTGTGGTAATTTTTGTGTTTTTTTGTGATTAGTGTTTCTGTTTCTGTTTCGGTTTCGGTTTCAGTTTCCGCTGCGAATGCTGCTGCTCGAATTGTGGCAGAGTTGCTCACGCGACGGAACCAACACGTTGAATAAAAGTCCGAGCGACGTTCAAATTCGCTTAAAGCCAATAAGTCAGCCAGCGGCAGCGACGCCAACGCCGACAGCGACGGCGACTGCGGCAGAGCCCCACGATTCTAACGCTGCGAGAACGCAACGAAATGGCAAGAGGAACGAGCGCGCGCACGGACCGAGCGAAATCGGAACGGCCAAAAGGCGCGGCCTGCTGTTGTTGTTGTTCGTTCGGTTGTTCTTGTTGTCAAAGTCGCGCCGCCATAAAATCTAATAAGAATGGCAGTGGTTGGGTTCAAGGAGGGGGCGGTGCGGGGATCGGTTCGGAACGGAACGGGGTGGGTTGGTGGGAAACGCGCTTCGTCGGTCGTTCTGGCTGCGGCGTCAGTTGGCGACAGCGACAGTGGCGGCGTTGCGTTCGAGTCCGGTACACGCAAAGCACTGAGACACCGAAGTGCCGACGCCGACCGACGCGACGCGACGACAAAGCGACCGACCGACCGGTCGGAACGATTGGCAACGGGCCACGTCAAACAAATAAACAAACGCACTACAAACATCGAGCAGAGGCGTTGGGTAGGGTAAAAGGGGGTTATTTAAGATACACAGGTTAGATATTTAAAATTTCCTCTAAAGAGAGCTATCTTTATATTGGCCGTCAGTTGCTTAACTGACAGTTAAAATTAACGATCAGTTACACTGTGAAGGGTTGAACTGTTAAGCCAAAGGGAACAACTCGAATAAGATAAACAAGATAATACCTATCAAGGTATTTAATATTAAAAGAGGTAATAAACACATAAAATATAATGGATAGATAATTGTACGATATTTCGCCATGTTATGACTGATAAACTGATAATAGTGGTACAGCATAAAAAGGTTAATTAACTTATCAATATATAAAGTTAAACCTAAATCGGTGAACATTTGATTTAATATCAAGTTAAATTGCAGAAAGACCCCTCTTTGTGGCGCCACTGGCCCTGGTATGGAAGTAGATGTGGAAGTGGAATCGGAACGGCAGCGCAGTTATCCAAAAAATCGAATATGTGTGTGCGTGGAAAAGCGAAAGAGCCAAAAGTCGAAAGCAGAACGCAGAAAGCAAAAACAATAGAAGTACAATGGGGCAGCTCCCCAGGGAATTTGCAAGGGAGAGACAGGGCTACAGTGACTACTACAGACTAATCCGACAGCCGATCGATTAACTAGGGATCTTTGTACACATTTATAGCGGTGGGAATGGCAAAAATAGCTGAAGCATTGGCCGCTTATCAATTTTCGCATTTTATTTGGGCTGTCAAATTTGCCACCCACCACCACCCCACTTTGCGCCCCCGCCACGCATCCCATTGAGGCGTTCCATTCGGTCCCAACGTACCGTAGCTCTCTCTTTCTACCTTCCTACCCCCTCTAGCCGATTGTCTCTGGCTCTGTGGGGCTCGTGACTGGGGCGGAACGTTTGGCATCGGACTGCACACACGCATTCGCATTTCAAATGCAGCGACGTCGGCAGCAGCGCCGCCGTGACCTTGAAAATGTTTTTTATGCTCCCCATCGATCCCTCTCGCTCTTCTCTTGCCTCTCTCTCTCTTTTAAGCTCAAGCGGCATGCGCAGCCGGTTGTGTTGCACCCAAAAAAAAAAAAAACTGTTCCTGCGGTCCCCTAATTTTGGGGCTAAATTAATAAAAATAACTGAATTTAAATGTAAATTTCTTTATATATTTTGATCATAAGGAATTCATGCAGGAAACAATAAAAAAAGTAACATTATATGATCACAATTAATGAAGTCAATTATTTAAAAAAGATAAAGAACAAAGGCTTGGATTTTTTTTTTTTTTTTTACCTACTTGGGTATTTTCTTATCTAAGATTAAACAAAATTTAACAAATAAAATTAAATCGGAAATAATTAATCATAAAATCTAAAGAATTTGCCCTATAGGTATTTTATCTTTTTAAACTAGGAACATATTATATTAATTTGACCATTTTTAACCTTCTTTGTATAAATTTTTTTTTGTATCTTTGTTAAATTTCTTTATAGAAACTAAAAATGTTTAGTCAAAATTCAATTTTCAAATTATTCTTTTTATATTTTTTCATATCGAGTTATTGCCGGTATTTATCACAATGGGCTTCACTTTGATACTTTTTTATATCATTATTGGGGTTTCTATTTATGGGATTTTGTTAAGGAATTTTGTTGCACAAACTTTTGGTGCAGGAATACCGCAAAAGCCAAAAGCCGAAGCCGATAAAGCCCAAGAACACAATTAATTATTGCATAAAAAACAACAACAACAGCTACTTGTGGCTGTGTGATAAGTTATCGGTTATCGGTTATCAGTTATCAGCTAACGGTGCACGAAAAAGGCGTCGAGGGGAGGAGGTAGAGAAAGGCCGAATAAGACGACGTGACAATGCTCAACTAGGGCGAATATTGTGAAGTGAAGGACGCCAAGGAGACGAAGAAGGAGCCAAAGGAGCCGCAAGCTACGAGTGGGAATTCTCCCCGCTATCAATCCGTTGGGGTTGGGTGGGAATGGAACACCGGCGAAAAAAGCAACCAAACGCCGGCTACAAAGTCGCATGAAAACAATAACAAATGCTCCACTCTCGGTGGCAGCGGGAGAGTAAGAGAGCGAGAAAGAGTGGATGGGGAGCCCACTGCCAGCCGGCTGTGTTCCATATTCATTCCATTCCGTTCCGTTTCTCGCTCGCACAGTTTGTTTGTCCCACTCACGTTTCCACGCGACCGCCGAAAGCAAAAACAAGCACACAAGAGAGGGGCGGCCGACGAGAGGGGGCGAAAAAGCGAAAGCTTCGTGGCTCGCGTCCGCCTTCGTATCGCTTCGTATGCGCCTTCGTGCGCCTTCGTGCCCAGTGAATGTACTGAATCTATTTTTAGACTCTTACTCGCATCATGCTGCGCCCCCATTCGTCGCCGATCTCGTCATCTGCTCCCCGATTGGCCGCCGGGCTCCAATAGAAACGGCTAGCGGCAAGAACAACACAATGGCAATAACAGAACCCACTGTGGGGCAGCGACAACAACAACAACAAGCACAGCAACAGCAGTAGCAATAGCAACAACTACGGCAACTAATATAAGTATTCCAACACAGAAAAGTTCTATGTCGCCGTCGCCGCTGTTGGCATCTAATAGCGAATTTATAAAGGAATAAAATGAGCATTAAAAGCGCCAAGTGGCGACGCCGAACGCAGGGGCGCAGGCGGAGGCAGTCGAAGGGGGGGTGATGGGGGTTCAGGAGGGGGGCAACCCTGCCAGTGGCATATGGAAATTGTTGCAGCAGCTGCGACGTCCGAAGCGTGCCAAAAAGTGCCCCAAAAGAAAGTGCACAACAAAGCGAGGGAGGCTCACACACAGTTGAGGTGAGATAAATAGGATTGCAGCCTCAACTTTCACAGTTTAAGTACCATATGGTTAACTATCAGTTAGAGCTTACGAACACTTTAACTGTCAGTTATACCTATAAAAATTAACAAAAATATATAGAAATCACTGAGTTACAGAGTTACATTATTATGTTAAGCACCTTTTGATAATTGTTATATTTGGTCTGACCACTATTATTAATTATTTGACTAATATTTTATTTATTTTAATATAAATATTTTAAATAAATTAATTTAAATTTGCATAAATATATTGACCTGGTTAGCTTTTCAATGTACATTGCCCAGCTGCTCTCATTTTGTCCGCGCCTGTATGGAAAGCAATATCACACCGAATGGAAATGGGAATGGGAATGCGAAGGGAAGAATGGAAGTGAGAAGATTACAAGCGACGGATCTGCGGCTGCTGTGCGCCTGTTCGCACTTCTGCAACTGCAGTGGGAGAAGCTCTCGCACACACACACACGCGTTGGCTGATATGCGTGTGTACGTGTGTGGGAGCACTCCCACTCCTTCCCTTGGAAGCATCCAGCGCAGCGCCGCACTCTGTTAGTCAATTGGAATTGTCAGTTATTGTTGCTGCTGCTGCTGCTGCATTCATAGCTAAAATTTTGCTTTAATGAAATGCTAAAACGTGTTATGTAAACCAACAACAACAAAAAAGTCAACTGAGCGGGAAGTCGACCCAACGAATACCCAGGGAATTACTAACAAGTCAAACTCCTCGGCCAGGCCTTATATGCCGCCCTCTACAGGGTACTCCAGGCAATTTCAATAGCAATTGCTGTGCATGTGAATATGAGTGTAGATTTGTGTATATGCAAATAAATATTAATCATTGCAAACTAAGGAAACCCATAAAAAAATCAACTTAACCACAATTTAGAGTGTCTGGGTCGCTGGGTCGCCTAATTGATACCCATCAGGGATACACGCCCACACGCCGAAATTGGAGTTGAAATTGGAATTGGAATTGGAAGTTGGCGAGTGGAGACTGGAAGGCAATTAGGGGAAATAGGGAAGGAAAGGGGAAGCCTTAGTGTTACCCCTTTAAAATATATGAATATTTAAATGTTTGGTGTTAATTTATTATATATCTTAGCAAGTGTAAAGTGATACGTGTTAATTTCTTATATTTGCTACTCTAAACATTAAGAAACCCGTCTTTAGCTGTTATATTTATATTCGAGGATCACGTTATAATATTAACCTATATTGACCCTGAAACTGTGACACTTTAAGGAGTTTTAGCTACAAAGATATTTTATATTCTTATATATGATATATTTTTAAAACAGTTTATAACAGTTTATAACAGTTCTTAAGATAGTGCTTCAAAGATAGTCCAACCCAGATAGTTCTTCCAAGATAAGGAAAGATATAAGGTTTCCAGGATTACAGCAGTTTCAACGAAATTACCACGTTTGTAAATTCCCAACCTACTAAGTATATACCTCAACCCTTATATAGAGAAACGTAGAGAATCCAGATATAGTATCAATAGATTTCACCATCTTATTAAACAGAGGATCTTTTATATATTTTTTTAATGCACCTCAGGCACCTTTATAAGAAAGATCCCCAAGAATGCCGTTCACAAAGACCATATTCAGGGATATATGTAAAGAGATGCTATCAGGTGATCAGGTGATCGGGGTAGAATCTTTTTCGGAAAGACTATAACTATTTTTTATGGCTTTTCTAGCTATTAGTCAGCAACTGCATTGGCTATGCAATGACTTTGTGGCAATAATTAGACACAAATTGAAATAGTGTCGCGCGGCAGAAAGGCTAAAAGTAATAAATAATAATAATAATAAACAGATTTGCATACTAATCGAAGGGGATCTCAGTGGGAGGCAGGCAGGCAGTCGTAGTAGGGGTTGGGCGCTAAGGGAGATTGTACGAAGCGGAAATGCCGGATGAGCTAATGGTGTGTGTTGGGTAAGATCAGGGCCAGATCACCAGCAGGTGATTGGGCGAAGCCATCGATCAGCCCTCGCATTGTCTCGGCCCCAGCTTCCAGTCACTTGATTTATCTATCTTGTAAGTGTCCCAGAGCCAAGCCCAAAAACCCAGTCAGAACGAACACACACGACGGCGACGGCGTTGACAATGGGAACTGTGACCAGTCTCGAGTCTCTCGAGGAGATTAGGTGAATATTTTTGGGGGGTGGGGATAGTGCTGGGTAGCTGCCGAAATATCTGACAGATCACCAATTGTCACTCGCCACTTGTTTACAGCCGGGACTTGTTTACACTCGGAGAGAAGGGTTTCTACGATCTACGATCTCTAGGGGCTATGTCTGGCTCTGAGTTAATTCCATTGGCTCGCTGCTGGCTACTGGACTTGGCCTCCATTGTTAGGCTCTAACTTGGCCAAGAGAGTAATGACTTTCCGGAGGTGTTTGTTATTACCAGAAGGTTCTATTATATTCTAAAATTTTAGGGGAGGCTTAAAAGCAACAACATTAGATTTAAGATTAATTATATTTATCGTAAAATTAATTTAAAAGTAATTAGAAAATATGTAACTAATTAATGAACTCTGGGATTACTGGGATTTCTTAAAGAAACATTTGAAATCAATTAGAAAATATGTGAAAACACATCCTGCACTAAATATTGCATTCTCTGCATTTCTACCGGCAGAGGCTGGGCATAGAAATTTTTTGTTTTATTGGAGATGCATTTAAAATTAATTAGAAAATAGGTAACTACTTAATAAAGCCATAACCATTTGAAAAATTTGTAAAAACTCATGTTCTACTTTGAATATTGCATTCTCTTTTTATTCAGACACAAACTATAAGTATTTAGATGCAGGACCGACCTTCATCGCATTGATTATTGTGTGAGGCATGACAATAAAAAACAGAAGAAGCAAATACTACATATAGTACCTCCTTATCAAGCCATATCGATTTGAGCTTTGAACGCCATAAAACTGAAGTCACTATGAAAGAATGAATTCTTATCAATTCAATGACGTATGGGAAAAATTTATTCAGGCTTCGCGAACAACAATAATAAACAAAACCCAAATCAAGTCATATTCTATTCCCAAAAAAGTGTATTCACAACTTCGTTAGACTGCAAATAGAAAATCTCCCTTTTGTTTATGGATTTCTGATACTTTGAATCTTGTTTTTCCGCATGCCAGCCACAGAGTCGAAGATTAACACATCGAGGCGGAGCGGAGCGGGTTAAATGACACGATCGATGGTCAACCTGTCCCCAAGTTCGAGCCACTAAGCGGCGGTTATTGATTAGCAGTGCGACTTGGCAACATCTTAATGCCCCGGCCGAGTGTCGATGGCCTGCGAGGGCATGAAACATAAATCAAATCGCCGAAGATCGTCGGAATATATCATTATTATATGGTATAAGAGGCTTCGATAGCAGATGGCAGATGTCTCACTGCCAACTGTGGCACAATGTGGCACATTGTCGGGGCTCCGTGCATCCTCTCTCGGGCTTTTATGGCTCACGCAAGACCATAAAACACATTTGGCCCAGTTGGTAGGGGAACGAGGCAACGGGGCGTATGGGGAATGCTCGAGTGCGGAGCTAGAACTACAATGTAGTTGACATTTGGCAACATCCTGTCGAAAGTGATTGAGGCACTGACTTCACTTGCACTTTACTTTCACCAATTTGTAGTTTTGGCCATTAAAAGCGTGTTAGTATGAAGCTTATTACTTGAAATCAGTGGGGGGTGAGCTTCAGATGAGGTTATATCGCTGTACTTATTGAAAATTACTTTTAGAGAAGAGTTTCCTTTTTTCCAAGTATTCTAACAAGTTAGGAAGAAATTTTACACAGCGCCCGGGAATTGTATGGTCGCGTCTTTCGGATATTTCCTAGTTTTTAGCTTTAAAAATTATGCTTCTTTGAAAATAATCATTATCCGGTTGACTCCTTACTGAGAAATCGAAACTATATAATTTTCGTTTAAGATTGTGAACGAATCTTTCCCCTTTTAATCAGTGCATGAGTGTGTAGTGTTTAGGGGAACATAGTAAACAAGGCGAATAGTCATTTAATCATAGTCAGAATAGTCAGAGAGTTCGGAAGGGGTGACAGATGACGAATGTTCTGATATCGGGAAATGCGCCACCTGGCGGCGGAAATGCGCCAAAGATATCGGAAATAACTCACAAAAAAAAACATATTAAATTCATGGGAAATCCGCTGACTCGAAGCGGGATGCACTTTTCAGTGCTTTTTTCGTGCGTTTTCCGGACACAGAGAAATAAAATATTATTTGATCTTATTTTGTTACAAACATATGGATAATATTATTTATTTATTTATACGGAATTTACTAGCGTTTTAAGATCACCTAAAAAATGTCGAAAACTGTGCTACAAAATGTGTCACCGACAAATTTGCACTGAATTTAGTTGCTTAAATATTATATTGCATACTTTTGGGCAGGTTTTAAAGAGATATAAAACCTCTGTGATTTTGTATACAAATATTATTTCTTATTATATGTATATAATTTAATAAGTTGTATATTTCTTACAAGAAATTTTCAAAAGTAGTGATGTCTCCTTAAAAAGCACTTAAGAATTTTCTTCCACAAAAACTTTTCACTTTTAAAGAAAAATGCCGCTTGCTCAGGGCTTTCAAGGCTAACCCTGACTCGAAGGACTGACTACGAATGGTAAAGTGTCTGTTAGTTAAAATTAATGGATTATTTTTTGATTTATTATTTCATTTCAATTGGCCGTATTTACGCTATGTTCACCAAAGGTTAAATAAAAACATAGTTGCCTTTAATCTGCCAAGTTAGAAGTTAACCCTTAAATTTTTTTCGAAAAATATTAACCGGAGGTTAAGGAAAGTTCCTTATTTTCCCAAATTAGAAACAATTTTTTGGAGAATACCTCTTGTACTGGGTTTTTCGCAGAAAATCTTTACAGTTTAGTATATATTACCTCGAGCCTGGAGTCAAATATTTTTTTTTCGTTTTGAGTCTGCACTTGCGTTTCCCTAATTGTTGCTTTGTAGGGAAAATCCTAAGTGGGCTGAGGAGCCGAGCCGAAGGCAAGGCAAACATTATTGTCTGTGGGCAGCACGCGAGAAAAGCTTCCGGGCCCCGACTCCGTGGGCTCCGTTGGCTCCGTTATTTTCTGCCTGCGACTCCGTGTGGGTTGCCAGTTTCCTGGGAAAAACGCGGAAAAGCGGATCAATAACAGGGGCGGCGACAACACGACAGCCAAGGGCGCCACTCGGCAGCCAGTCCTTCGGCGAGTCAGGCCAGTCAATCCTTCAGTTAACCAGTCCCCAGTCCCCAGTCTCCAGTCTGCCACCCTGTCGCCCCGCATAAACTTCAATTAGAATTTAAGCGAGTGGAAAGCAAGCACAGACATCGAGAGTAGCAGCAGCCAAAAAAACAAGTAAGATATGGGATAAAGTTTATCGATCTGAAGGATACCCTTTAATATGATATTTCAGAGGGAAAATGTAGATAAGTTAGAAAGCTAAGACCTCTGGGAAGGTTACTTGAAAGAAATCTTCAATTATAATCTTTGATACTTTACCGTATTTACTTAACTTACAATTATGATCTCATTTTAGTTTTAGTTTTACGATATTTATAACTTTGATTGTGTGTGTTTTTTTTTTGGTAATATCAGCTTATCAAATAATCCCAGCAATTGAGACAGCTTGACGTAGGCTTTTGCCATGTTTTATGACCATAAATGACCGAGCAGAATATTCCAAATACACCGATGATCCAAAACAGCCCGTTCCCCTAACTGTTGCGCACTAGATTTTGTACGTACAAAATCTTCCAGAGATTCTCTGCGAATAGTTGGCAACTGGTGACCCATTTCTTGGTCAGAGAGGAGCAAGCGGAGGCCACACCCGAAACATACCTTGAAAGCGAAACTCTGCATTGTTTTCGGGATCCACTTCGTATCGATTGACGAAGGCGCTCCACCACTCCCCCAGCTACCAACTCCAACCTCTCTCTTGGTTAAAAAAAAAAATAGAGGCAAAAAAAGGAATATATAGAGAACCATGGAGCGAGGTCCTGCACGCAACACGAAAACTTTCTTTCACATTTTTTCGACGCCCGCTTTTACGATACGAAATTACGATTGTATAATAAAGCGGACGACAGCTGGCAAAGGGAGCAGGGAGCAGCAGGAGCAGGAGCTGGGGCAAGAGCCGGGGCTTGGGAGGAAGCCTCGGCGACGATGGAGACATTGAAAGAGAGGAGCACGGCGTCCCCGGAACCGAGTCCGCGTCCGCGTCCGAGTCCGGGTCTGGGCCAAGTGGGCCGCCATTTTGTGTGCAGACTTGTGGCGCCAGTTTTATGTACTCGACGAGCAACACGCGTTCGCGGACAGGCAGGACAGGCGGGACAGGCGGCCAAACGGACAGGCCATCCCTAGGATGTGGGCTAAACAGTGCTGGCTGGGGAAAAAGCTGGGGGAAAAGCCAACAAAAACCAAGAAGCCAGGGCACTAATAGGGCGCAAATTAATTACTGATTTCATAATTGTTGTTAATTAACTTATTAATTAATCATTATTAATTGATTTACTTTGATTGAAGCGGAGTAATTATAGAACAGAAGTTACTAAAGAGGCTTGGAGGTTAGCTAGATATCTTAAACTTCGGTTAAGGTCCAGTTTCTCGACTCGATAAATTTTAACTGGCTCCAAGGTCTGACTTCGAAAGGTTAAGTTGGGGTAACAGTTAGTTAAAATTAACGATCAGCTAATTTGGCTGCAAATACAATTCGATTTTCTTAATCTAAATTATTTTAACCGATGGTTAAATGATAACAGGTGCTGTAAGGAGCACTAAGTGTGCTAAGTAAAGATTTTACCCTTACTTTGAGTCATTTGGATAAAAATTTCTTAAAAGATTTTAACCGGAGGTTAAGAAAAGAGGTTAAAATGTCACCAAAATTCGCTAGAAAAAACCAAGGTTACCGCACATTTTCTGTATAAGTTAAGAGTGTACCCTTACTCTAAGTCATTTTTATAACAAATTCTCAAAAAATATTAACCGGAGGTTAAATGTTGTAAGTTTTCTTTAAAACTAGCTAGAATACAGCCAACTTAGCCGCACTTAACGTGGGACGTTAAGACTGGTAACTGGGAACTGGTAACTGGGAATCGAGGACCTCGCTCTAGGACTGTGGACTGCGGATATGCGGCGACGCCGGCGTCAGCGGTGGACTAGGACATAAACTCATTTATTGTGTGGGCCGTGGCACCCAGTCCCAGTCGAAGTCCGAGTCCCAGTCCCAGTCCCAGTCCGAGTCCCAGTCCCTGCCCCAGTCTATGGCCCACGTCCAGTGGTCGCCAGGCGGGCGTGCGCTACGCAATTAATTCAAACACTCGAAGGACACAGGTCACACACAGGTTTCCCCAATCAGCCGCTGGCTTTTTTTCTTTTTTCCTTCTTTTCTTTTTTTCCTTTTAATGAAGGGAAGACTGGGTGCGAGCAGGTGTGAGTTTTTCGGGGGGTTGTGCTCGCTGGTGGTTGCTGCTTGCTGCTGGCCGGTCCCAGCATATTTGCGTATGTGATTTGGCCCCGGCATGTGGTTAATGGCGTCAACAAACGATTGCCAGAGCCAGAGCCAGAGCCTGAGGCCTGAGCCTTCTCTAACCCAAAAGGGTGTCTCTTTGCGGGACCTGGGCCTGTGTGTCATGTGTAGGTTCAATTGTCCATGGATTATGAGTTTGTAATGATAACAGAGGAATTTTTTAAAAGGTTTCTACGAAGATTATACTTGGAAATTTTAGTAGGAATTTCTTGAAAAGAATTTAAGTCAAGGAACTTACTTAATTATTGATTTATTAGGGGGATAACTTGGATTACTTATAATTTCTTGCATTAAATAAGTTAAGACTTGTTGAATATTTAAAAACTATTCCAAATTCCACTTAAAAAGCACCATGTCCCCTGCGAATGTATACACTTTTTGTATAAAATATGTGTCAGACCGAAAGTAATAGCGGTTTTTGGTTAGAGGTTAAGGGGTTGGCAGCTCAAGGGGCACTTGGTTCCAGCTCCGATCGGATCTTTTGATATTCCCCGCCAGAGACAGAGTCCGGAACCGGGGAATCGGGGGATCGGAGTACGCCGCCGCCGCCGCTGCTGCTGCTAAGCACACCGAAGCTTGGAGTACATGGTGGCTCTCCGCTGATAAGGCTCTGTGTCCAGTGGCGTCTGCTTTCGAGGGGGTTTGGCTCTACCAAGCCAGATGGTTTCCCCTTGAAGAGGTGCCTCTGCCTCTGCCCCGGCCGCTGGTGGAATGTTCTCAATTGAAGTGAATCGTGAATCATATCCTCAACCTACAAGTGAACTCTGAGTGGAATGAAATTGGAATGGAGATTACAATATTTCATTCACACACTGAGTGTGTGTGGTTGTTTTTTTATTTATTTTATTTTACTTGTATTTCAGTTGGAAACTCAGAAGGAACACAGCGATTGCGGTTGGGTAGGAGCGATCGCACAGATATATTCTAAGTATTTATTTTATTTTATTTCCCAGCACCAAAAACTGAATGGAATAGTATTCATACATTAAGTGAAGATTAGAACGGATTTTTGGTTTGCAGTTGGTATTTTTCGTATAAGTAAACTGGCAGTTAACTAACATTAACTTTCTAAAGTGTTCCGTTAATTCTAAACTCGACGAAATAATGCAAATTATTAAGATGAGAGACTGAGCTTTGATTTCATTAAAAGCAGTTCCTAAAACAGCACATTTTGTGCGCTGAATAGCCAGTTAGTTACTGCTAACCTCTGGTTAATAAGCTGGAGGTTAAGAAAACGACTTCCCCGAAGACTTTAGCGCTTGCCACCAAATAAGAATAGTACTTTTAATACTTAAAATATAATTAATACTTAAAATATAATTAATACTTAAAATATATAAATTTGCTGGCTTAAACTGCAAGGAAATTTGGAAACTGGACTTAATATCTTTCTAATTTTAAAAATAGATATTCCCTATTAATCTTCAATATAAATAAGTCACTAACTAGACAATTTAGATAATAATTAAGAAAACAATTATTTTTAAAGCTACTTAAACTCTTAAGAATATACATTTAAAATCGCTTTAAGTAACAGAAAAGATGTTAGAAAATTCTCTTAACAGAAGACTAAAATTTAATCTGTTCTCGAATTTTAGAAATATGTACTTATTTTTTCTTAGATAGAACTACCAAGACAGGGAATGATCTCAAATTAAGAGAGATTTTTCTGGATTTTAGTTTTAATTTTCCTAAAAATCTGCAAGAATGCAATCTTATGGCTTATAAGTTATATCGAAAGAGGATGATGCTGATGAAGAAGAAATAAGTGAAATTTGCTAATTGTTAATTAATTGATAAATCCAAGTTTTTAGATAATTAAAACAAATCAAATAAAATCGAAACAATGGCTCTACCATTTCTTCAGATCCATCAGCTCCCCCTGATTCCTTTGATGATCACATTCCTAATAGTACAAGGGCAGCCCCAGAAGGTTTGGTTAGTCACCCAGATATAGGCCCCACCCCCTTCCCGAATGCGACTCCGGTTGTTGGCCAATTGGACAATCGGCAGATACGACTCGACTCGGTGCAGAGGGAGAGATTCCAGCGCCAAGTGAAATCACTCGAGCGAAAATAGCGACAATTACTTAATGCATTTAATAAATTCAAGCCGGCAACTATTGGCAATAAATTATAAGCGCCGCGGCCGCGGGTGTCGGCCGATAAAGCCCTGGATCGGCGGAGGGATCGATCGAGCGATCGATCGATCTATCGCTCGGTCGCTTGCCAGTTGTAATTGCTAATTATAACCGAGGGCCGACGGCTGCAGATCGGAACTGGCTGTCGCGGATTGGCCAGCCGGGTTTGGGTTTGGGTTATCGCCCGCCAATCGCCGGACTGATTGATAGCGCCAAGAGCCCCAAGGGCTGACCAGAGGAGGGTGCCATCCAAGGGGTGACTTCCGATTAGATTGCACATTAAGTCATGCTCTATAACTGTGTCCATGTGTCCATGTCCACTCGAGGCATTTTCCGCAAGAGATCTGTTTATTTCCATGGCATTTGATTGTAAATCAGCGGAAGGTCGAGGTTAAGAGTAAATTTCTTGCTGTTTAGTCAATATTTCTCGTTTAGGTTAACTGCCAGTTAACTAACGGTGACTTTTTGAAGGGTTCCGTTATTTCTAAACTAGTTTAAATAATGAAATTAGTAAAGTAGACACACTTTGCTATGACTCCATCAAAAAGCAACACCTAGAAGCACATTTTGTGAGTCTAACAGCCACTTTTAAAAAGCTAACCTTCGGTTAGTAAACTGGAGATTAAGAAAACTTTTTCACCAAAGACTCTGGTTTTTTGTTAATCAAAAGAAATGACAAATCTTTACCTCAAATTAATTAAGAGTCTTTGTTAAAGGTCTAACCTTTGGTTAGTCAACTGAAGATTAAGAAAACTTCTTTACCAAAGACTCTGGGTCTTTTGTAATCCAACGAAGCAGCAATCCTTAACCTCTAATTAATTTAAAAGCCTCTGTTAAAGAGCTAACCCCCGGTTAGTGAACTGGAGATTAACGAAACTTATTCTAGAGCTTGGAAAACCAAAAGAAATGACAAACTTAAACCTTTAATTAATTTAACAGCCTCTGTTTAAGAGCTTACCTTCGGTTAATAAGCTTGAGGTTAAGAAAACCCAAAGAAATGGCCAACTTTAACCCCATATTTGTCTAAATTCCCAAATATTCAACGAAGCCTAAGCTGATTAGAGCCTTTTGGCCAAGTTTGCAGTGGTTTGTCCGCTTGTTTGCCCAGCGAGCACATTGGAATTGCTAAAAAGACACACACACACCGAGTCACAGAGTCACAGTCACAATAATTTATATGCAAATCAAATATATATTTTGCTTGTGATTAAACCGTTTTGCTTTTTTCATTAACACCCTGGCACCACCTTAACCCCTGCTGTGCTGCCAACTTGTCAACCAAAACCAAAACCCAAGCCAAAGCCGGCGATTGTCTTTTCTTCTGGGACTCCAAAGATGTGCGTGAGGAGTCACTAATTACTTGTCACGAATCACGACGAGGAGTCGAAGTAGGAACTTCAAAAATATATAAATTAAGGTTAAATGGACGTTACGTATACGCAAGGTGGGCCCAGGCTTAGGTAAGTGGAATTTTTTTTTTGGGGGAGTATATATTCTCTGCTTAGCTATCTGTAAGTGTTTTTGTTTTTGTTATAATTATTGGATCGCAAGTCGTGAACGAAAGACATAAAAAATGGCTGTAAAAAGTAGTTGGATAATTAAGTTAGTTAAATAAAAGGGGGTAGTACTTGCATAAGTTATGGAAGGTGGTCTTTATAGCTTCATTTTTTCGCCTTTCTAGAGTTCATTCAGCACAGTTAATCTACATTGTCATTAAATTAAATATATCTTTTATATTTTTCACATTTTAAATAAGGTTCGAAGAACAAAGAGTGGAAGGGAAAGTCTGTGCTTTTTCTGTTTTTTCGGTTAAATGAATTCTTTCCATATTTAGTCTTGATGACAGTTTGGCACAGATTGATCGATACATGGTGTGTTAGGTATGCAAATTATATGGTTTATTTAAAAGTTTGGGCAAAATAGAAATTTTAACTTCTATTAACTTGAAAGTAATGGGAAACTTAATGACATATTTTATATGAAAATTAAATTGATATCGAAAAATATCGATTATTTAGTTTTTCATGTTTTCGAACAAATATAAATGACATTTGTTATATTAAATCGATATATAAAATCGATAGCATGAATAAAAAACACTTAATCGATAGTTTTCAATAGCACTTAAATAATATAACATTAATTAAGAAAAAATAAATGAAATATTAAAAAAAAATTATCGAAAATTATCGATTTTGTATTATATTTTGATATAATGAGTTGGTCAGATTTTTTATTTTTATCGATATCAGAAATATATAATACCAAAATCGATAGTTTTCGATAACAATTTAAGAAAAATCCATTTTTAGTAACGTTTTCTTATAATTTTGTATAAACTTTTAATTACAAAAATACAGAAAAACATGTAACAGTCTTTTCCTTTTCCAAAAATTATATTTATTTATTATAAGCATTAACAGGCGAGTCGATTTAGCCATGTTCATCCCTCACAATCTACGCTGATCCCCAAGAAAGCATGGATCGTGCCTCAAAAATGGCGTTGCTCGCATCGCTAACTGACTAATTGACTAACTGTCCAACTGACTAACTGACTAACTGACTATTTGGCCAACTGACGTCTTGGGCCTGGCCAAAAAGCCGCTCAGACGCTGCGGCGGGCAGCTCTGCTTTTGATTAAGCTCATTTGCATTTGAATGGCCGAGCTGGACGCTGGTTTTATGTTACTCCGCCGGGAACATGGTCGAGGCAGGCAGGCAGGCAGGCAGGCAGGAGGGGGCCTGGCGAGGCTTTGAATTTCTAATAAGCCAAGTTATTTGCGCATGACTCAACGACAAACGGTGCGTCGTCGATAATATTCATGATACTTTAGCCTAGCACTTCGGATCGGATCGAATCGGTGGGGATCGGCTCTGGCTCTGGGCTCCGGGCTCCGGCTAGTTGGGTTAGTTGGGCAAATATTTATAGAAGCGCCTTGCCGCGTCGAATTAAATTTACATTTGCGACTGTTTGTAGCTGCAAGCCCAGGCCAAGACGCCTATTTTTAGCCAATGAGTCTCGGATCTCCGAGTATCGGAGTCTCCAGCCAATCAGTCTGCAGTCCAGCGATGAGTCGCTGCTAAAAACCCGAGCACGAATCCCGAACCCGGTCCCGAACCGTTGACTAATTATATCTCTGGCACATTTGTCATATCGGCCTTGAAGGTCGTCCGTCGTTGCAAAAATATTTGCTCCTAATTCCCCAATGACAGGCGGGGTGAAAGGTGAATCTTTGCTAGTTCTAAAAATAAGACAAGAGAAAATATGATTAATTTATTATATAAAGCAATTAATTCTATATATTATATATTTATTAAATGATAAACGTCTCATTTTTACTTAATTAATTAATAAGTAAATATTTTTATTAAACTTATACTGATCTTTTCTTTTAAATATTAAAATAAATATTCTAAGACCAGCCCCTGGAATCCCTTTTACAAGTTTTTCATACAAAAAACCACCGCCTGATGCTTCATTGGATGACTAGTTCTAGTCACAACACTAATAGCAGTTGTTTATACAGATGTAACCAACAAATAAGCAGGAATATCTAATATTTATTTATGACAAGTAATCAAGGTCTCAAAGGCAAGCAGCTTACAAATTTTAAATAAAATAAAACTAAGGAAATATGGTTTCTTAAAACTAAACCATTTTCATTCGCATTTTCCCTTTCGGTTCGCTGCGCGCGCTGCGCGCGCTGCGCGCGCTGCGCGCGCTGCGTTCTAATGAAGAATTTTTCGCATCCCAAAAAGCAAAACGCAATCATTTCCAATTATTCGCAATTACCCGCTTTCCATCTCGCTCCAGCCTCCTCTCCTGCCAGCAACCAGCTCCTCCTTTTTTGTATTTTTTTTTTCTTTTTTTTGGCACATTTGCCGCTGGCTCCAGCGAGTCGCGCATTGTGGATGAATTAGTCAGGAAATTAATTAATCAAAACTAACGCAAAAAGCAACAATTCGAGAACAACAAAGCGGGCAATATAGCGAAGCGAAAGATGCACTGAAAAAAGTACTTATAAGCAAAGCAAAAAAATATTGTCTTGAACTGGTAAAAAATAATTAAACATCAAATTAAATTTGTATACCACAATTTTATTTTATGAAAGATAATTTGTATATTCTTGAAAATATCAAGTTCATATTCTGTCATAACCATATTCATAGCTTAACTTTAACATTACTTTACTTTAATCCTAATTTCTCTTCCCAGCCTCTGCCGGCACACGGACGACAAACTCAGAATGTTAACCATCCAGCAGTGCTGATAAATTTTAAATTTTAAACTGAATCTAGCCCTTTTGGGGATAAGTTAAGAGAAATAAAAGAAATAAATAAAACAATAGAAAATAAAATTATTTGTTTGGAAATATAAATAAATATATAGCTTCTTTTATTCATATATATATAGATATATTTATTTTTATTCATATATGTATTCATATCAGTCTTAATATTCAATATTCATGTTACTAATTAGATCAATATTTATAAGATAAATCTATCAATAATAACACCATAAATCATATTAATTTCCGTATAAATATTCATTTAAATATCAGTATCTGTTTAAACAATAATATTTAGTTTATTAATTGTTTTCAGTGCACATTTCATAGCCGAAACAGAATGTTAAAAACAGCTCTCGCTCTACAATTTGTTGCCTGTCATTTTTGCTTATTTTGTGTATGGCGCTACCCCACACAACCCCCCCTGCTATTGCTATTGTTATTGTTTAATTTGTGTCGCCGCTATTGTTTATTGTTTATAGTGGCTGCCTTGTTGTTGTCCCCGCCAGTAAGTAGTGCCCCCCTTGGGTCCCCGCTCAGTAGGGCATCCGCCCAGTCAGCCAGCAGAGCGACACTTGGAGGAGACCTGTTTGCCGGCGGACAACCTTGGCAGGCGCTTAAAATGTTTTGATTATTATTATATTATTATTGTTTCTGTTTCGGTTTCGTTTTTCTGTTTTCCGTTTTCTGTTTTCGTCCAAATAATTTGGGAAGTCGCAGGGAGTGACTGAAGCTGCGACACGGAAAGATAATTGCAAAGCCCCAACAGGGACTTGAAGTGATTGAGTCTTGTTTTTAAAGGAACGCAGAACACAATCCTGCTAATGAGAAGGAAAACAAGATAACGGTTCCGGTTTTGATTATTTTGAAGTTCTGATTTATTGTTTAGAACTTTTGGTAAAAGATAACAGTTTGGTTTTGTACTATTTCTCTATAAAAACTGTGCGTGAATTGAATTTTTGGCATTAAAAAAAGATATTGAGGTGATTTTTATTGATATTGATCAAAGCAGCTCTTAAAAGAATATTTTGAGCGCTTGACATCACATTTTGTGAGCTTAACAGAAAATTTTGTGCGGTTAACAGCACATTTTTTGCGATTAACAGCACATTTTGAGCGATTAACAGCATATTTCGTGCGTTTTACAGCACATTTCAAACGTTTAATGGCATATTTTGATTAATGTGCTTAATAGGACATTTTGTGCGAAAAAAATCAAAATATTTTTACAACTAATTTAACTTTATATTAACTTTAACTAACAGTTAACTAACCAGACCTTTAACAGAACCTTAAGAGACTTCGATCTTCCAAGGAGCTGCTAGGCTAAGTAGAAAGGAGGATTGAAAGCCTAGTCCAATCCAGGGCCGTCGCCTACCGGAAAAGCGCCATATGGAAAGCATCTCAGGGCTGCTCACAATCCTACCTCCACTGCCACGTCGCTGCACTCCTCCAAGGGCCTGGCCTGGCACGGCGGTAATCGGGCTCATTTAAATGCATTGAACTTGTCTCATTATGCCGCAGCAGTAATGGCATCTGCAAGTCGAATCCCATCCACATCCACAGCCACAACCACATCCCCAGCCACATCCAATTCAATCCGATCCATCGGCTGGCTGTCCTGGCCTGACTCACTCGGACATATGGTAGCAGTGGGCCGCAAATTGTTGAACAAACAACATTTCATGCAATTTGTACGCGCCAAAGGAGGAGGTAAAATCTGTGCACAGCTGCGGCGGACATTTTAGCGACGAAATTTATGTTCTAAACGCTAAAAATCGTGGGAAATTTGTGAGAAATCGAAAGAAATGCAGGTGATCGAGTGATTCAAGTGGTTAGCTGTTACACAAACCCAAGGTAGCAGGGAAATTATCTTTACACCTTGGTAAAGTACAGACATCAACCATAAGAAGAAGGAAATATCCCTTCAAGGATCAAATTACTGATTTTTCTTAGATGAATTAATCGAAATATTGAAAAAATTGATAGTCATAATTCATAATTAAATGTAAGCTAATTTTCCCATCACCATTGTCATCGTTGCTGCTGCTGTCTTGCTTTTTGGCCAATTTATTGTTGCATTTCAGCAAAATGGGCGGTGAAATTTTGTGCTCGCTTTGATCTTGACGCGTTTTTGACACTCGCCGACCACATTTCGTCGATTTTGCTCTTCTCCGCTGGCAGTGGTGGGGGGACAGCGGACAGCCGGCGGCATGTGCCGCGCATTTTTCATTATTTTCCATCTCGTACGAGTTTTATTTTTCCCACAACGAAAATACTGAGAAGCAAGGCACCGCATTTCGGGGCATTACTCAGCTGCAGCTGAGGAGCAAGTGGCAAGTGGAAATTGCCGATCGTCAAATGTAAGAGTGCTTTATTTTTTTTAGTTTCTGAACGTATATTTATAGCATCGCTCGGATCGCGCGATTCTATATGCAAAGCATATTCGTAATTTGTAAGCGGCAGCAGCAGAGGTCGTCAGGCCATCAGCCATTAGCCGCTGGTCATTTGTCATCGGGTAATAGGGGGAAATTAGGTGGGGGTGGTCACAGCCACTCACTCAATCTTTCGCCTGATTTTCTTTCAGCCCAGATGGGCTTGGTTCGCGACTTGCCTACCTTTGAGAGCGCTTTAATTAACCTTGAAATTAGACTATAACTATATTTATTCAATTATAATACTTGTTAAAGTATCGTATTAATTACAATAATAAATAATTTCGAACGAATATGCAAAAATATCAATTATTTCTTTAAGCGAATATCAATTTAAAATTTGCATATAATATTGACACGTTTTTAAAGTAGAATTTGCCATAAAATATTAAAAAAAATCAATCTAAGATCAAATTATACTTCTATTTAAGTTTTTAAATGTACAATTTACATAATTATACGTGACTGGCGTATTAAATTATAAGTTCTAAGTTTTTAGTGTTAGGATAACAATTTTTATGATATTGTTTTTATGTTTTAGCAACCTATCTTCTTCTTGTGCAGGGTTTCCTAAACTCGGGGTCTAATTATAATAAATACAAATAAAATTTAAATATTATTAGCTTACTTTTAAGATCAAACAACATACAATTATTCCATTCTTTTATTTATTTCAAGTTCAATTTTGAAAGTACTTCACAACTTAGTATACTTTTGGGCAGCGAACTTGTAAGAGATTATTGGCAAGTTAACTTAAAAAAATATTGGTAGAACGTTGCTACAATTGCATTCTTATCTTTAATATATGAATTTAAATTTAATTTAAAATTAAAGAAAACTATTTTTTAGGCCCCAAAATAATAATAGTAATTGAAATTTGTTGTGTCTTTAATTTACGATCAATACATTTCCCTTTTGCAGTTGGTCACCCTGTTTGGTTTGTGTCTGAATATACTGGAAGTCGGGCTTGGAAATGTCCCCTTATAACGCAGAACTAATAATTACCACTGTGGTTCGAGCCCCAGCTAAGCGGTGATTACAGCTGTTCAATTACAGTAAACAAAAAATTGTAAAGGGGTTTTAGCTAAATATTGATAAAAACTAAAATGTTATATTTATTAAAGCCAAACATTTATAATGTAAAAAAAAACAACAACTCATTTGTGGTTTTTATATAAAACCCCTATTTTTTGTTTCTTCTTACTCCGCTGCTGTCCACTGGCCAGTCCACCCTGTTTTTGTCTCCTCCATTCTCCATCCTTCCCACCGTATGAACACCACCCTGTTTTTGTCTCCTCCTTCTTCCATTCTTCCCAGCGGATGGACAGGCACGCAACGAAAGCGGGCCAATTAAGCGGGTCGGGAGCGTAGTAGTGGGGGGCGATGAGGGGGGCGTCGTTGTCAACTGGCAGCTGGCCAAGGCACACGCACAGCAGCGGCAGCGGCGGTGGCTCCTGGAGAGGGGCATCAGGTGGCGTGGGACGACGAACGTACGTAGCAGCAGCAGCAGCAGCAGCAGCAGCAGCAGAAGCACTCTCGACGTAGTGCGTCAGAGGCAGCGTCGATGGCGCGGAAGTAGCATCGGAACGCCTCGGCTTCCTCTGCCGCCTGCCCCCAGCGGGACCTTGACAGCGCCCGTTTTGATTTATGCGGCATTTTGCAAAAGTCAACAAATGAAAATGACACAGAAATAATGCCAAGAGCGAGCTCGAGCTAGCTCTCCTCCTCCTGCCATCATTTCGATTTCGTTTGGCGCCCAAGGTCGTACGACGCGACGGCACAAATAGATGGTCCGCGTCCGCCCTCGAACGCTCCTCATCCTCCGATGTGTGTGTGTGTTGTTGCTCCAACAGGAATTAAAACCTTATGGGGCTTAGGGTTTTGTCTGGCGGTTTATAATATTAAGAGAGTTTTTTGTATTCAAAATCTATTTGTGGCGTTTTAATGAATTAATTAATTAAAATAATAAAATTCAACCGTCACTCCTTCTCATTCTGTTCCATTCAGCAAGCAGCTGATCTGCTGATTTCATATTCCTAAGCCTAACGGTTCCTTACGGAGGGGAACCTAAAGAAAGGCTTCTGATTAGTCCATTTAAAGCACAGCCATCATATTAATTTCCAAATAACTGTAAGAAGTTTGAAGTCATCCTAAACTAACGGTTCTGAACAGAGGGGAACGTCAAGAAAGGGGTCTGATTGGTCAAAGTAAGGCAACCATCTCTAAAGGGTTCCGTTAGCCGAGCTTAGAGAAGAGACCAAACAGCTGATCGATCGCAGTGCACTTGCTGCTGTTTGCTTGCTGGCTGTTGCTGCTCGTCTGGTATTGAAAAACCCCAGATGGGTGAAATATGCATGAAAATGAAGAGTAATTTTTTTTTGCTACATATAACAACAAATCCAACAACAATTATGTTCGAATTGTACAAAATCTCCCCACAACTTCTTCAAATCCGAGATTTGTACACCAGGCGCGCAGAGAATTCAGCAAGCAGCGGAGCTCCTAACACAATTGTTCTGAAGTAACGGTTCCTAACAAAGGGGAACGTAAAGAAAGGCTTCCGATTGGACAAAGGAGAGACGGCAATCTTGAAATAGTTCCGTAAGCCGAGCTTAGAGATGAGACCAAACAGCTGATCGATCGCTGTGCACTTGCTGCTGTTTGCTTGCTGGCTGGTTCTGTTCGCCTGGTAGAGAAAAACCCCAGATGGGTGAAATATGCATGAAAATTAAGTTTTAGGACCATTTATTTTTTTTTTGCTGCAAATAATAACAAATCCAATTATTTTATATTTAAACGAATTCGCCTTTATAAATTCTCTAAAGCCGTGATTTGTGTACCAGGCGCGCAGAAAGTTCAGTAAGCGGCTGAGCACTTGATAAAATAATTCTGAAGTAACGGTTCCCAACAAAGGGGAGCGTAGAGAAAGGCTTCTGATTGGACAAAGGAGGGACAGACATCTTGAAAGGGTTCCGTTAGTTGGACTTAGAGATGAGAGGAAGCAGCTGATCGATCGCTGTGCCCTTGCTGCCGTTTGCTTGCTGGCTGTTGCTGTTCGCCTGGTATCGATAAACCACGAATAGGTGATAATGCATGCTATTTCCATGTATCGTGTGCATTTTTGAACTCTGGCAAACTGATGAACAGCTGATTGATCGATGCAACAGCAGTTGCGTTCAGTGAACAATTAACTGCATGCAACCCACCTTGGCAATTAAACAAAACAAACTAAACCCGTTGCGTTTATTTCATTCACAATAATTGTTTATTATAATTTGTTAATAGTTAGGGTGTAATTTTCCATAGAAGAAGCTTTCTCCGCATGCGAATGCGGGTACGTCCTATAATGCGCTTTAAAATGTGCTTTATGCTTGTAATCGATCGACTAACTGGATCTCGTGCTAAAAAAAAATAGAAAATAAGGAAAAAAACAAACAATAAGACCCTTATTATGAACATGACTTTATGGCAGGCCTCTTCATATTTATCCAGCTCTTCCGCTCTCCAACTCCGGTGATTTCCAGGTGCTTGCTACACGATATTATGATGAAATCGGTGCGGTATATAGCACTATATAGGCGCGTACAGGTATACATTTAAATATGATGATAACACTTCTCTTTAGACTTTTTAGACTTTAAGTTACAATTACGCTTCCTTCGATTTTCGAGTTATGGTAAAAAATTTGGTTTCACGCTTGCATTAGCCGAGCTTTACGTTTAGATTATATACTTATTAGACGTGCTCTATATATTTAGGTGTAATATATATATAATAATTGTAGTTGTAATGCATAGTAGAGTATATAAATAATTACAAAAAGTGTCTTCAAAAAAAAAAAAAAATACTTGCGCGCACAATCATCGAAAGAGATTTCAAACTTTATGTTACACATCTCGGGGATGTCCTAGTCCCAGTCACTAGTCCCACTCCCCTTCCCACTGCCACTACTGACGCCGCACCGTGCGCTCCCGCTCCCGGCCGCTCTCCTCGCGCTGCAGGCTGCCGTGGCGCGGCGGCGATGTGTGTCCCGTGGCGGGGCCACCTCCGCCGTTAAGCACGCGCGCCTTGCGGGAACGCTTAAACTTGGCCATGTCCTCGCCGAAGACATCGCCGGTGCGCAGGGCCGAGATCAGGTCATCGAACTCGCCCTTGTTGTCGCCCCCGGAGGCGCCGCCCTTGGCCGGCGAGTCCGGTCCCGAGTTGGGCGAGCCCGACTTGAGGCCCAGATTGCGGGCTACGCTGCTCATCAGGCCGGTCTTGTTCTTCCGCTCGATGGTGCGCTTCTTGAGCTCCGCCTCCTGCTTGGCCCGTTTCTCCTCCTCCTCCTGCCGCCGGCGGAAGCTCTCGTTGTCGTGACGCGCCTCGGCAAAGGCCCCGAGGAACGAATCAAAGATGCCAAAGAACTCATCCGGCTGCAGGACGGAACCATCCTCACCGAACAGGCGCACGGCCCGATCGAAGCGCGTCTTCATGTCCTGGAACTTGTCCTCCAGCTCCGCAAAGCGCACAGAGGCCGAGGCGTGGAACTCGCGCATGACGGGCAGAAAGCGATCGCCCTGCTGGGCGGGTCCGGAGCTGCGATGGAACTCGATTTCGCGCGCCACATCCGCCAGGCCGGTGCGCAGCATCTGGATATCCTTGTCCATCTCGCCCAGCGACACCTTGGAGGCCTCGCGCACATGCGGAATGTCGTCCTCCAGCTTGAGCAGGTCCTTGAACTTGCGCTCGATCACCTGGACGAGGTAGTGGAGCAGCGTGGTGCCCTTGGCGGCACTGGACTTGGTGTCCGCGAGCCGATTGAGCGAGGCCAGGCGGAAGCCGGAGGCATTGCCGCGTGCGCCGCGGTTCATGTAGTTGCCTAGGGTTTAGGGATTTGAATTAATACAGAACGCAAGAGAAGGTAGGGGAAGTGGAAAGCCTACCCAGTGCCAGGACCAGCTCCAGGAGCTTCCGCAGTCGCCGGGAACGTGCCACCTCGCGCGAGGCCTCCATCACGCTTGTTATGCGGGGTATGAGGTCGTTGACCGTCAGCATGAAGCGCTTCCTGTAGTGCAGACTCTTCAAACGCTGCTCGTAGTGGGGAATCCTGGAAAGGGACCAAAGGTTTAGTTAGGAATTCTCCTCCACAACTCTCTAAAGAACACCCACTTGGATATCTCGTAGAGGAAACGATCGGCGCGGGCCAGGGACTCAATGTCCTCGCTGTGCTCGTCCAGCAGGGCCCGCTCCTCCGCCGAGGGCGTGAACTTCAGCAGCTGCTCGACCATGTCCAGTGCCAGCTGCTCGTTGCTGTCCATGGAGAGAATGGCCCTAAGGGTAAAGAGATTAAAGAGGTTACTGTCTGCCTATGATCGAAGGTGGTAGCCACTCCTACTTGGATATCTCCATGTCGCTCATCTTCAGCTTGCTCAGCAGGATGGTGCAGTTCTGGGCTCGCCGTCCGTCGATGACCGAGAGCACCTTCTGCTTGGCGGGCTTGCCGCCGCCAGTGGCTCGCAGATCCTCATAGGAGCCATCGGTGGCCTGGGGAGGAATAATGGGAAGCCGTTAGTGGAGGGAAGCTTCCTTAGCTGGCGGACGACTCACCGACACCCCGTTCTTCTGGTACGCAGAGAAGAGCTTATCTATCGACTCCAGCTCCATGTTGTTGTACAGCTTGCTCTCGTCCAGCTCGCTCCACACAGTGCCCTGGAGCTTGGCATCCGGCAGCTTGGACCAGTTGAAGCTCTTGAGCGGATTCGTGGGCTGTGGCACGTTCTTCTTGGGCAGCTCCACCTTGGGTGGGGCAGGAGCTGCAGGAAATTCCGAGTTAAAACAAGATTTCAAGCTCATCTCAGGCTACAGACTCACCCATCGTTTGAGCCATGCTCGGTGGCGGCGGTGGGGCGCCCGGACAGGGCGGCGGCGGTGGCGGCATCATGGCCGGCGCCATTGGGGGCGGCGGCGGCGGTATGGCCTTGAGCATGGCCGGCGGCGCCGGCGGTGGCGACACCGCCCCATTGCAGCCCGTCAAGCCGGCCACCTTCTGGTCATCGGGTATGCTGCCCTCGGTGACGAGGCGCTCGAGGCGTGCCCTTTCCTGCTGCTCGCTGAGCAGGCGATGCTGCAGATCCTCGGCCTTCATCTCGGCCGTCTGGGCCCTTTGCACGGCCTGTGAGTGCTGGGCGGACTCCTTCTCCAGGCGCTCGCGCATGCGCGCCAGCCCCGTCTCCAGGTCCTCCTTCTCCTGCATGCGCAGGTCCAGCTCCTGCTCCTTCTTGGCCAGCCGCGACTGCACATCGAAGTTCTCGCGCTCCAGTTCGTCCGCGCGCTTGCGGGCCTGCGTCAGCTGCTCCTCCTTGACCAGCAGCCGCACCAGCTTGCCCACATCGATTTGCAGGGGCGCCACGTCCGGATCGTGGACTGGGGTGTCGGCGGCCAGCTTCAGCTGCTTGCCCGGATCCTCGGGATCGGAGATGAGGTCGCTACTGGGTCGCTGTTCCACCTGCAAGACGACCTGCTGGACCACGCGATCGATGAGCAGCCAGTGCTCCGTGCAGTGGCCAGTATCTGTTCAGGGAAGGGATGAGAAAGGATTAGATATGGCTGACAGGGAGAGGATTCAGAGGGCAGTACTCACAGGGCAGCAGGAGCATGTGCTGGAGCAGGGAGAGCATGTGGGGATAGGCGGGCGAGTGGCTGAGCTTGCGGCGCAGCAGCTCGAACATGGTGCCGGCGCTTTTGGTGTCCACATGCTCCTCGTTGAAGCGGCGGGCAAACTCCTTCTCGTCCTCGGCGCGCACCATTTCAAAGAAGTCCTAAAATTGAAGAAGAAGAAGGAGGATTAAGAAGGGTTAAGCCATAACTCAGCTTCCACTCACCAAATGCCTGTCCAGCGTCTCGTTCTCGTGCGTCCGCAGCTTGTCAATCACCGGCTGGATGCCCAGCATGAGGAACTCGTACCTCAGGTGTAGCCGGAATTCTAGGTTCTCCTGCCCCGGGCCGTAGTTCAGCACCGCATTGACAAAGGACATCAGGGCCGTCTTGAGGTTCACATTGTCCCGATACGCGTACGTGGAGCGATCGAGGTCATTGACAATGCTCTGGAAGCGGGTTCGCTCCGTGGCGAACTCCTGGAAGTGCAGCATCGCCTGCAGCACCTTGCGATGTCCCCCCGGAACCAGGCACACCGCTCCCAAGATCTCCAAAGCGGCTATCTTGGTCCTTATGTTGTCCGCAGCCAAAGACCTCGCAATGGTGTCAATGGCCGTGGGATGGGCCAGCACATGAGCCCGGCCCATGGAGTTATTCATCAGCGCCTTGATGCAGCCAATGAGGCTGGTGTGCAGCGGACTGTTGGCCACCCGGATGTCCAGCTGCAGGAGGAGACCGAGCAAAGCCGGCAGGCCATCCAGCTCCACAAAGCGGAGGACAAAGCTGTGGGTGGAGGTCCGCAGGGCGGTCTTTAGGGCGTCCACGAAGGCCGCATGGCCGTCCAGGCGGTTGCCCAGCTCGTGGCTGGGCGAGTCCTCCGGCGAGTGGGCTATGTGCACCACCAGATCCTTCAGCCGCTCAATGTAGTGCTCCGCCGTCGGTGGCTGCGTGATGGCCGCCGCATCTGGTCCGTCCGCCGCATCGAGGGGCAGCTTGCGGGAGCAGTAGATCTGCCACTTTTTCTGCGCCGGCAGACTCAGCATCGCCTCCTTGTTGGGCGCCGTCAGGTCGAGCTCCTCCACCAGCTCCGCGAACTTGCTGTCCAGCTCGTCCACCGACGGCATCGGCTGGGTGGGCGTCAGGGTCTGCAGGGTGAACGCCCCCTCCACCACGCAAATCTCGGGCGGCTCATCGTCCTGGAAAGAGAAGGGAAAGGAAGAGATCGATGAGTATTCTGATTGCCTCAGCGGATCGCCAGCAGTGCATGTCCAATTAGAAGGTGGAAGGCTGAGGCTTAGGAAGCGGTTCTGCTCGCTGAGCTCAGGCCAGGCAGCAGCTGTTTCCCTTGGCCAGTGACTGGCGGTGTTGCGCAGTCGCCGCCGCTGACTCAGTGCCTGCCAGAGGCTCTGGGTTCTGGGTTCTCAGTTCGATGGAAACTCTGTTCTTTGGAAAAGTTTCTGCAAGAGCAGGCTATTTATAGAGGGCTAATATCGGAAGTAAGAGCCTCTGAAATCTTACTGTGCATGGAAACACTCTGATTATACACAGAAAGAAAGTATTGGCTTTAAAAATGTCTATACTTAGTAAGCAGTTTTATTATTTTATTAAAAACATACATAGAACTGCTTTCCGAAATTAAATTAGGACTATTTTGGCTGAGTTATAATTATTTTTAGCTCTGATTTGTCCATAAAATTGGAATTTACATGAAAAAAAAAACGCCCAAAAATTAAGTTTTTACCTTAAAATTCCCAACTAATTGCGGTTAATAAGAAAATGATACTTTCTATGATCAAGAAGTATAGCTATTTCCAGAGAAACATTTTTAAAACTTTTAATATAATTTTAACTTTGAAAAAATTCAAAAATATCCTGCTTTGACCTTAAAATTCCCAACTAGTTACGGTTGAAAAAAGTTACCGAAACATTTTTATGACTGTAAACTGCAAATTGGATCAAATTGCAAGTAAGTGTCCCTTTAAACTTTTAACAAAATATTATATTTATGTGACATATATTAAAAATATCATGTTGTGTACCCTTAAAATTCCCAACTAGTAACGGCTGCTAAACACTACATACTGATAAAGAAGTCTAGCTTTCCTCAAAACATTTTTATGACTTTTAACTACAGATTGTCTCAACCTTTTTAAGTTATATGTATAAAAAAACTTATTTTCCCTAATAAAATAATAAATACAAAGAATGAAATGCTTTCTTAGAAAAAAACTGCGAGTAAATATTACTTATAAAAGGTTCTCTGCTTTTTTATATAAAAAACCAGCCAAGATAAGTATTTAAATGGAATTCCTGCACTAATCTCTGTGGAAGCAATTGATTTCTCAAGGGAATTTCCCTCCCCATACAGCAAATTAATTAAGTTGACCGAAGCATTAGGTAACTATCTCAACTTGAGCATTAACCTGCCCATGGAGCACGGAGCAGAGAATCGAATTCCTCAGCAGACTTTGCTCGTATCTTGGGTTTAGTTTTCGGCAAATTTCGGAGCTCCGTCACTTTGCGTCGCTTTTCGCTTTTCGTTCCCATGGCAATTGGAATTATCGCCTCTTGTGCAACTTCGTGCACAATTTGACAAATTCGCTGACACAGAATGCACAAGGAGACGCCGAGACGTCGAGACTCGGTCGAGTGGCGGCTCCGATTTCGATTGGCAATTGGTTCCAACTTCCAGCTTCGAGTGTCTAAGTTCCGCACGTGACTTTGTGGGGATTCGGGTGTTGACACCCACACTCTTTCAGACTCTTATTTACTCTTTCCAGTAACCAGAAACCTTTCTTTCCCTGCCATTTCTTATCCCTAGGGTAGGACTCACCTTGAAGCAGCCGCACCAGGCCCTCCTGCCCCTAAACACGGGCATCTTCTTCTTCTGCTGCTGACGGTAGTGCTTCTGGAGCGGCGTCTCGCTGCTGTTGTTGCTCTGATTTCCCTCCGATACCGACTTCCTGAAGCCTAGGGTGCTGGTATTGCTCTGACAATTGCCGTTGCCGTCGAGGTCCTCCTTTAGGCCAAAGGGATAGCCAAAGGTGTAGCCTAATATGTTGTGGGTGTAGAAGGAGTTGTTGCCACCGCTGCCCAGGCCGCTGTTCTCATGGTCGGACTGTGACTGCTGTTGGCTGCGGCTGCTGCTGCCTTGGAGGTTGCTCTCTGGGTTGCTGCCGCTGCCGCTGCTGCTGGTGCTACCCCGTCCGCTGTACTGATTCCAGTAGCGATAGAGTCCGTGGAAGCAGTTGTAGTCGCTGAGCAGGCCCTTCCAGTGCTCAAAGTCGAATCGCTCCTGAAAGTTGTTGTTGGAGGAAGTGTCGCTGCCGCTGTTCTGCTGCTGGGCTCTGGCGCTGCTGACTGGCTGGTGACTCAGCGGATGAGTGTTGATTTGGGCCACTGAAGTGGAGGCGGAACTGCTGCTGCTTAGAGGCAATGTGGCTGTGCTGCCCTGACTGAGGTCGCTGCAGCTGTTCAGGCTGGTGATGGACACCAGGCTGCTGTTCTTGTAGCCGCTCTGGATGTGGCTGGTGGTGCCTCCGTTGCCAGTATTGCTGCTGCTGTTGCTACTGTTCTCACTGGTAATTGTTATCTTGGTCACTCCGGCTGAGCTGCTGGCTGAGGCAGTGACTGTGGCTGCTTCTCCCGCTGATCCTCCTACGCCTCCATTGATGGCAATGCAGTTGCCATTCAACTGGAAGGGAAATCAAGGTAGAAAATAAGTATAGAGCCTCCCTCCTCTGGGTTCAAGATCTCCTCACCGAGGTACTGGTGGTACTGGTGCTCTTCTCTAGCGTTCCCTCCGGCGTCGTCTGCAGGATCTCTGTGCTGGCACTGTGCGTATCCGGCTCATTGATGCACACGCTGATGGGACACGACTGTAGAGTCTGCAAAAGGAAAGAAGGCATGAAAAATGTAACATTAGTGGGTTTGTGGGCTTTACACTGATAGTGGCTGACAGGCGAGGTGTCTGGCCAGACAAATGCCCGTCAACGGGCCTAAGAGCCACATGTTTTATGTTCCCCAGCCTGGCTTGTGGCTTGTGCCTCATGCCAAGGCAGGCACACACATAAACCAAACCAAGCCAAGACCGGGCCCAGTCGGGCCAAGAAGGCAAGCCAAAAGCAAGCCAAGAAACCAAGCCAAAACCCAGGCATAACCAAACCGAGTCATGGCAGGCCAAGAAGACCAATGCTACATTGCAATTGCAATTGCATTGGGAAATCTGGTCAATATATTCCATTGGATATGTGGCCAGAGAGGCGGCTTCAAGTCTTCTTATAAAGTCTAGACTGTAAACTAGAATTTAATTCAGGTTCTAATGAGGCTTAGACTGAGATATGTTCGTAACAAAAATTAGGCAATTATTAATATAGAAACTAGAAAAATAGAGTTTAAACTGGATAAGTTTCTAAGGAGTTCTTGTAGATAAGTTATAAATAAATACCCTTTTCCCTTTTAAATCTAAGTAATATAAAGCATTTCTATAGTTGGGTTTCTTATTAGGCTTTTTATGCAATAAATAATAAAAGAATAACCAAAACAGAGCTTAAAACCTATCAGTTTCTGAGGAGATCTTATACTTATCTTACTAATGTCAAGAGCTTTCAGTCTTAAATCCCTTTTTTCATTTTAAGTATAAGTAATGTTAGGAATTCCTGTGGCTAGGTCCTAAGGCTTATTTCGCAATAATTAATAAAGAAACTAACAAAAATAGAGTTTGAAATCGAAAAGTTTCTAAAGAGTTCTTAAAGAAATTCGTTTTCCCTTTTAAATACATTTGTTTCTATAGTTGGATTTATTGTTAAGCTTATTACGCAATAAATAATCAAGAAACTAGAAAAAACATATAAGAGAATTCAGTTTTTGTCCTTTTAATGAATTTCTAAGTTTCTAACGCAATAATTAATTAATTATTGGCAAAACTAGAGCTTGTAACCTATCAGTTTCTGGGGAGTTCCTATAGATAAGTGAGAAAGATTATGAATTTGTATTTATAAATAAATGTTTCTCTTTAAAATATATGAAATAAAAGGCATTCCTATAATTAGGTTTATTATTAAGCTTATTACACAATAAATAATAAAGAAACTGGCATAAATAGATAAGTTTCTAAGGAGTTCTTATAGATATAAATATATAAGTTATAAATATCAAGAGCTTTCAGTTTTAAATACTTTTTCTCTTATAAATAAAAGTAATACAAGAAATTCCTTTAGCTAGGTTTATTATTAAGCTCTGTTCTATTTATTTATTTATTTCAACTAATATAAACTCTCGGCTTAATATCATAGCAAGTCTTTGAGCACTCTCTATGCCTTCTAGAGGCCAGGCCACACACGCGATTGCCATTACAAACTTTCCCCTTAACTCGGCTGAGGATATGGAGGTCACCTCCGACCACCTCCGGGGGCGCTTCGTGTCGTGTCAGAGTCAGAGCGAGCCTACTCCAAATTTGTCTGCAAAATCTGCATATTCTGTGGCAGCAGCCTCGCTCGAGAGATATATGCACTTCCACCTCGCACACTTTACTGGATTTTCGTGGGTTTTCTGGGGGCATCGTGGGCGACACAGACAGATAGATTCAGACTCGGAGTAATCCAAACAAACGGAGAAACAAACGGCATTACAACTGTTGAATCTGTCATAAGTCTGCCAGCCAAGCCAGCAGAACCAACCTCGTGTGGGAGACTAACCCGGTTACTCCTCACTCTCTAAGCCAGTCTTTGTTATGCAAATAGTTTCGTGGAGTTGTTAGGAATGGGAATTGCAATTGCATTGCCACCAACCATTCCACTTGAGACGTAATCGGAGGAATCGGAGGAGGAGGGAGCCAGCCGGGTGATGGCTTATTAATTTGCTTTCATTACGTTCCGAGTGAGTGGAATCCGAAGTCGAAGTCGCAGTCGAAGCTGCTTTGGAGTGTGTGTGGGACATGCTCAACGGTATTTTGGTATTAAGTAATCCCCTCGGCCGGGTGAGCCATCAATCAATCAGGGAACAGGTTCTGGCCCGGCGCTTAAGGATTATAATTAAAGCTGATTTGGAGTCTTTAAATTCAAGTTAATCACTGGGAATTGGGTTGGTTTCAAATTCAGTGAGTCTCTCTTATTAGCCTTACTTTCGTTCTGACTTCACCCACTAACCCGCTGGGATCTCAGCTCTCAGAGCTCCAAGCCTGCCCCAGTTGCCCATCGAAGCCAGCTGCTGTTGCTGCTGCTGACAGCCTCTGTCCCGACTGTGTCACTTGTCTCGAGTCTGCCTTGGATCTCTGTCTTTGCCGTCACAAATCAGGTCAATGCTTCAACGTCAGCCACGGCTCTTGGCTCCAGCCTCCGTCTGTGTTTCTGCATCTTGGCTAGCTCTGCTGCTCCGCTCGCTTTACTAATTAAATCCGCGCTTTGGGCTCACTTTTGGCCTGCGCGTGGGTCTAATTAGAAGCAGACGCGGCCTGAACACCGTAAATAGTCACAATTAGAGTCAAAATATTTGGACAGGCTAGGCTTTAAGGGTTAAAAGACCAAAAACCAAGAGTTTTGACAGCTCTGAAGAAATATAGATGATCTAGACAAGTCAGAGTGTTAAAATCTATGATTATTTAAGGGATTTCTTACTGTGTTTAGAGAATTTTTGTCTTCAAAAAGTGTTTTTAGGCAAATTTATAATTATTTACGAGACTTCTTACAGTTTTCAAGGATTTTTTGCCTTTATAAAAGGTTTTTAGGCGAATTTCTGTTGTTTATTTCGTTGTTTAAACTATAATTTGAACTATTTAAGGGATTTCTTAGAGATTTCAATGCTTTTTTTTCTCTATAAAGTACTTTTAGGTGATTTTCAATTGTTTTATAAATTATTTAAACTATCTATAATTATTTAAGGGACTTATAACAGTTTTTAATGATTTTATGTCCTAAAAAAATGTTTTTCGAATTATTTCTCTTATTTATTTAGTTTTTAAAACTAATCAGAATGATTTAAGAGACTTCTTACAGTTTTCAAAGGGTTTTTTGTTTTAAAAATTGCTTTTAGGCTTATTTCTATTGTGTATTTAGCTATTCAAACCATAATTAAGCTTTTGGGGTGGCCTTTGAGCTGTTTATTTGCCTCTAAACCCAGGCCTAAGCTCTATGTTTGATTTCCTGACTGGCCTGGGGGGCTCCACTTCGTTTCACTTCCAATCCGATCCTCCATTTTTCACACTTGCCGCCAATGCCACGCCTCTCTCTCTTGGTAGCTTGGTAGCTCCAGAGAAAAAGCACTTCCGAGTACACCCACAAGACATTGCTCCACGTAATAACTTCATAATCTGGCAGGCAAAAGTGAAATGGAATGGAAATGGTAATGGAAATGGAAATGGAAGTGTGGCAAGTGTGGCAAGTGGGTGACGACGACGGGGACAGACCTAGCAGGAAGTGTTACCAATCCTCGCCAGCTGCCTGCCTGCTGCCTGCCCTTTGCCACAAACACGACCAAAAATCCATCAAATGGCAGCTGCTGCCGAGGCATCCAAGATGAAAATGAAAACGACAAGGAAAAACTAGTTTTTCCGCATGCCAGGAAAATGAAGAAAACATGTCGAAAGCGCGGCAGCAGCAGCTGACTGCCAGCAGCCAGAAACTTTTCCTTTTTTGGCCTCGACTTGAGCTCATCTTTACCCACTTTTCAGAGGCTGACTGGAGACTGACTGCTGATGGTGATGCGGTTGTTAATTATTGGTGCGTTTCCAAGAGTTTTCCAAGTTTTCCAAGAGGCGGAGCATCGGCGGGAGCAGCTGAGCGCAGCTGAGCAGCATCCAGGCATCAATCATACGCAGCGTTGGCCGGCTTTCCTTGCATTTGCAATTGCAGCTTTTTCGTATCTTTTTCGTATTTTTTTTCGGCCTCGTCGCACGGTCCAAAAATAGTCATTATGACCAACTAACGAGAGGAGGACCAGGGATCGGGGGTTTATATATACATATATGCTATATAGAGGGGCCTGCCTGGGTGCCCGAGATTTGTGGCATTTCATTTGCAGTTGTCAGTTAATTGCCAGCATTTTTAGCGCATTTGTCAGCGCGGCACTTTTCAAATGTCATTTGTTTTGTTTCTCGTTTTGTTCGCCTTTTGCTTCTTGGTTTATTATTATTTTTTATTAAGTTTATTAAGTATTTTAGGTGCTTGGGGGATTAGCCACAACAGCAGATAAGATATAATGTTGACGGAGATAGATTTCGTAGAGATAAGCCTTGGATAAAAAGATAGGGAACTTGTTATGGAAGAGAACAGTAAAGTTCTAAGGAAAACAAGATCATTTCTGACCTTAAACCTTTCGATTTAAGCTTCGGATTATTTGTTAAGGTTTGTTTTTCATGGCTAAATTATTTGTAAGCGAATATAATAAATATTAAATATAGCAAAGAACTTAATAAATAAATCTAATAAATATTAAATACAGAAAAATGCAAAATAACCCTTATTTTTAGCCAGGAATTATTTTTTTAGGTCGATTTTTCATGACTGAGGTATTAGTAAGCAAATATAATAAATATTTAATATAGAAAGACCCTTAATAAGACATATTTTAAAGTTTAAATACCAATAACAGCCTCGAAAAGCTCAAATTAGGAGCTTAGCTAGCCTAGAAACATTTTTTTGGGTATTCATATTAAGATTAAGTGTTCATAGCTGATACTCAGTGAAATATCGTTAATTGTATTTAATTAATTTATTTTTTGTTTATTTATATTTATTTTATTTTATTTCAATTTAATACTCATTTAACTTACAATGCTTTACGTACCGGGTATCTCATAGGCAAGCACACAATCCACTATATCGTTTTTACATGTTTGCTTATTTTTCCTAAATATTTTTCCCATAATTATGGCATTCTGATAAGTTAAAACAAATACAAATCGGTTGTAAGAAACCTTAAGTTGTTTTTTATTAAATTATATTATCAAAATTTTAAAGAAATTATAAATAATATTATTAAAACCGCATTTCCTAAACCTAAGCCCTACAAATAAATGTGTTTGCCAAGTGCAAGGCACCCATTAGCCAGGCCAGAGAGCGGAAAATGCGGAACTCGCACCCCGAGAAAACCCCGAGCCAATCTGTGTGGATGCATCCAGGGGATATTCATGGGTGAGCAGCCACAGAGACAGATACAAAGCCACAGATACAGATATTTTCGGGGGGAAACAAGGCAGGCGGACAATAAATTCGCCGCTGTTATTACTTATTAGGTTTTCGCTTTTTATGTTTTTTGTGGCCGATCGGCAGCAGCAGCGACAAAACGAAAGCCAGGCAAAAAACGGAAAATAAAGGCAGTACAACAGAAAAATAAAACAAAACACCAGCAGCAGCAGCTGGACCGTGGTGAAGGTGTTGTAAGATTGTAAGATGTAAGGTGTTGTTTACATCCAACAACAAAAGCAACAACTGCAACAGCAACAAGGCCAAAAACAATGCCAAACCGAAACTGAACTCAACTGGCGAACGGAATAAAACGAACACAAGTAGGCGTAATCGAGTAATCGGGCATGCGGGTGCTAAAATTATAAAATTATATTGCACAAGCCCCAATCACAAGCACCAGCACATAAACAGCCCTTCCATAGCCCCAAAGAGAAACCGAAACCGAAAGCACCGACACCTGCTGTTAAAGAGTAAAATAAATTAATGAAATAAAATAATAAATAAGAAAAGGTTTTTCCAGAAAACAGGGAAAACGAGCGAGAAGAAATGTGATTTTGGAACACTTAACACTGTGCTAGAAACAAACTGCATGAAACAAGTAAATTTGTGTCAAAATTGATATAAATAAAGCAATCTGTTATCGAAAGATAAGTTAAATATTCAACATCTAACCATAGAAATAAAAATAAATCGCTAAAACTAGTAAAAAAAAAATACAAAACGAAAAAGGGAACGCATGGAAGTGGAACAAACATGACTAAACACGTTCAAGAATTTCAAAATCACGTCTAAGCTGGATTCAAAGAGTAGAATTGGATCAGAATTGATATAATATTGCTTTCCGTTATCGAAAGATGAGTAAAATGCTTAAGAACTAACCATAGTTAAGTAAGTTAACAGTTAGAATTAGTAACTAAATTAAGGGAAAATAGAAACGGAACAAGGGAATTCTTGAAAGGGGAACAGACATGGATAAACACGTTTGGGTATTTCAAAATCACCTCTAAGTTGGATTCAAAATGTAAAATTGGTTCAGAACTGAAAAAATATATGAGTTCAGTGGCAAAATATGAGAAAAAAGTTAAGAAACGCACATAAAATTAGTAACTAGGCTAAGGGCAAGTAGAAACAGAAGAAGGGAACACATGGAATTGGAACAAACACGCCTTAGCATGCTTGAAGCTTTCTTAATCATCTCTAGGCAAGATTATAAATGTAGAATTGGTTAAAAATTGGGAAAATATAGGATTTAGTTGTAAAATATTAGTAAACAGTTTAGAAACGTACAAAGAATTACTAAAAACAAGTGGAATGAAATAAAGGAACACACGGAATTGGAACAAATACGACTAAGCACGTTTGAAAACTGCAAAACCACCTCTAAGCTGAATGGATGAGCATAGAAATATGGAACTTGACATTGAGTATTAAGTAATTAACAGAAAACTTTAGATAAAGCTGAAATTAAGCCCTAAAAATGGATTAAAAATTAAAAATAAAAGAGGATTAAAGATTCCTATCATAAATATAGTTATTATCTAAGCAAAACTAAGAAAAATTCATCAATCCAAATCACCAAGGAACAGAACTGGCTTGTGGTAGCACGACTATTAAGTATCCCCTCAGATCTTATCGGAGACATTCAACAATTTTGACTTGGAAGCTATTTGGGAGACATGCGATATATAAAGACATGTTGAAATATGGCATTCACACTGCCATTCCATTCCAGCTCACTAGCCACTGCTGGGTTCTGGCTCGGATCTCAACTAATTTGGCCCGAATTGAACCCCTTTGGGACTACAAGCATACTTCGACGATATCAGGTCCTACGAGTGAGCGGCGCAATCTGAGACTCATTTACATTTCGGCCAAACTTCGACGCTAGTTTTTGGTATTTCGGCTTTATCTAACTTTTGATATTTCTGCCCCGAATAGGCGTCACCCTGCCCGGCCCCTCCCCACCGTCTGCCAATCTCTGGCCAGGCCGAGAATTTATGGCCAAAAGTTCGAGTACCTCCAGCGCGCGAGGTGGGTGCAGTTTCCATTTAAATGAGTCGAGGAAAATATCAGAGAAAAAAACAAACAAAAAAGCAGCACAAAAATCCGCTAAATGCCAGCTTAGTCCGGGGGTCTGAGTAAAAAAATAAATAAATAAAAAAACGTATGCAAAAAGTGGAAGTGTTTTTTCTACCTCAGCGATCAGCGATCATCTCCTGCTGCGGGCATCAACTTTCACTAAATGCAGCGATGAAGTTGTCGTCGTTGTCCGAGGTTGTGTCTTGGCCTAGCAATCTCTTTTTGCGAGGTTTTTTTTTAGCTTTTCTGCCGGTCGATTGTTGCCGAGGAGCATCGATTTCCATGCCGGCCCATTGTCCAGCCATCCCTGGCCCAACCCCTATGGCGGACCCTCCTTGGCGGACATGTCAACGGTCATCGCTCATCGTCTCTCTCTTATATTTTTTCCCTGCTTTTTTTTTGGCGATAATCATCAGCGAACAAGTTGTTAGCGGATTGGCAAAGTGCTTTTTAATTGTGATTACAACGATCGCAGCAGCACCGAAACCAAAACCGAAACCGAAGCCGAAACCGAGACTCTGAAACCCCGCAAACATCAAAGTAAAGTGAAATGATGAGGGTCGTCGGCGAGGTGTCCATCGATGGACAGCTGCCAAAATGGAAAGTCAAGTGCAATTGGCAGATAAGAATGTGCGGAGATAATCGCAAAATGCAGACGCGGATCAGGAAGTGAGGCTTTGAGGCTCTGTGAAGCTCCCTCATCCATCAATCAAAAGGGGATTTTATGGGAAACCAGACTTAATTGCAGGCTCAATTATGCAATGTTTGTCAAGGGAATTAAGTAATATTTAGAAGAATTTTTATTAAATCATAAGAAATTATATTTACCATGTTTGTGTTGTGTTTGGAAAAAGAGGAATATTACAAGCTGTTTTTCTGCTCCTTTTGCAGACTTCGAAAAAGTTCACCAAAAATTTCAACAACAGCGTAAAAAACTACACCAACGAGGTTAAAAACTTCACCAACATTAAAAACTACACATAAAATCAAGCTCCCTGCTCTTCCCTGAAATAACCTCCTTAATATATTTTAAATATCTCCAAACTCTATCCCTAACCAAGCTTAACCTCAACCAAGAGTTTGGAAACCCCAAAAACCCAAACCCAAAGTCAAACCGAAACCTCAACTGAAACTAAATCTGGGACTGGCAATTCAACGACTCCGACAACTCCGACTGACATTTAAAGTTTAGGAGGCCACAAAGTGTGCGCTGGAATGGTGATCTCTCTCGGGGAGGGGCCTTCTTCGCCTTCTGGCAATCGGGGCAACCTGGCGCCCCCCCGGGGAGTCATTTGGGCCATATTTGCCAGGGGTAATTATAGACCAATAATATGGGCCTAATTGGCCAGAGCTTGGCATGTGGGAAGTGGGAAGTGTTTCGAGCTAATTGCAGATGGACTCGGCCTTCTGACTTCGTAACAGAAGACGGAAGAACCAAAGCTCAGAGACTTTTACTCTGAAGGCGAGGGACAGGGACCTCGAAGTGCAGCAATTAATTATCTGCTTGGACTAATGACTGCGCCGAGTTCGAACGTGCCACGACTATTGGAGTTGGATTCTTGGCTGATTTTATTAATTTTTTGCACTTGTTCGGGGAGGAGGGAGTCAGGCCAAGTCATGCTGCAGCAATACACCCCCAAGTTATCCGAGTGATCCACTTTGAGGGGAAAACCAGTTTGCAGTGCAAGTGCGAATCCAGCGAGATCTAAATGAGCTGCTTAAAGGTATCCGCCAGATACTCGTGCATGCTTAGGCTTTTGCCTGGGTTTCTCCCACTTCTACTTCTATTTTTTTTTCTCCTTTTTTGTGCTTTGTTTCAATAGTTTTCATATCATGACATTTATTCCGCATTCCTGCCACTTGATTTAGGCTTGGTAACTAGCATAGTTGTGGCTGCAACAGGTTCGTGTTAAGTTCTCAGCTCGGATCTGGGTTTCTTAGAACTATAAATCACTTGCGGATTAATCATTTTAGATACTATAATTATTGTTTAATCAGAAGAGGTATAGCTGGATTTTTTGTGTAATTTATTTGCCAACTTTAAATGCCTTACGTTAAAGTGACGAGTTTTTTTATTAAATTACACCAACAGCTTCAAAATAATTTTAACAACTACACCAACGACGTTAAAAAGTACACCAACAACACTCAAAACTACACCAACAACGACAACACTTCTTCTTCAATTTATCTTTATTTAATTAAACTTTGTTAGAACTATAAATCACTCTCGTTTCATAATTTTAAATACTGTAATGAGTGATTGATCCATAAGGGTATAGCTCCCTTTTTTAGTAATTTATATATACATTTTTAAGGCCTTATGTTAAGGCAACGTCTCTTTTGCAGGCCTCCAAAATTATACCAACAACTTCACCAACAGCTTCAACAACTACACCAACGACGTTAAAAAGTACACCAACAACGCTGAAAACTAAACCAACACCGACAACACTTCTTCTTTAATTTATCTTTATTTAATTAAACTTTGTTAGAACTATAAATCACTCTCGTTTCATAATTTTAAATACTGTAATTAGTGATTGATCAATAAGGGTATAGCTCCCTTTCTTAGTAATTTATATATACATTTTTAGGGCCTTTAAGGCAACGTCTCTTTTGCAGGCCTCCAAAAAATACACCAACAGCTTCAACAACTACACCAACTACGTTAAAAAGTACACCAACAACTGCAAAAACTACACCAGCAACGACAACAATTGTTGTGCAATTTATCTTTATTTAATTGAACTTTTACTTTCGTCGTCGTCGTCGCTCGTTGTGTGTGCTCAGCGAACGCGTTTCATAAATTGCAAATAATTTTTCAGCCAAAAAGGTAATCGAAGAAATGAAAAAGAGATATCCAGGCGGATCATATCGATAAAGAGTCGGGCTGTATGCTATATATACACGTAGATATATGAGGTATGTATGCTGCTGCTGCTGCGGCTTTGGTATGCTAATCCGGTAAATCAATTGATGTGCGCCGCGGGCGCTTATAAAAAGTCGATATAAATTATTAATTCAAAACAATGCAGAGCCAACGAGTGGCCACAAGAAAAGAAAGAAAAAAACCAAAATAAATACAAGCAAAAGCCAAACGAAAACGAAAATGAAAACCAAAGCCAAAAAGCCGGCTACAGAAGGAAAAGTCCAAGAAAAGCCCGGCTCTATAGAGAGAGAAAAAGGCCAGAAACAAGTTTCTTTTGATATTCATTCACCTTTGGCGTTGGCAATTTAATTTGCCTAAACGAAAGAGCCGAAAAATAATTGCTGCCTGCACCGCAGATACAGATACAGATAGAGATGGAGATAGAGATAGAGATACAAAGATACAGATATCGAACAAATGAGCCAAAAGGCCGTTGGGGTGAGATCATTCCCGCTGCTGCCAGATTGGTAATCGATCGCATAATTTTAAGCTTTATGGCCAGAATGTATGGATTGGATAATTGAGAGGAAAGGAGTCCGAGTTGAAGTTGGGTTTAGTGGTTTTATTATTTAATATTATTATTTTATTTAATTTAATTATAATAAAACTTCTATCTCATTGGGGATAAAAAATTAGAGCTTGGGATGTATAAGTTCTGGCATTATAACTATAGGAAAGTAATGGCAAATACTTCTGACTTTGTAATTTAATTTAGAACATGGTTAGAGGGTTCTTCTTGGAGTTGGAAATTTAATTATATTTTTCCTTATACAAAGTAAGAAGGGTAACCCAGTAATTTTTTGAAATATTATTCTTTTTAACCCAATTCTTCGGGAATCAAAGCTAATAACAGTCATAACTAAGCCAAAACCGCCTTAAATTAAAAATTAAATTATTATTATTCCATTTAATAAGATGGAGTTAAATTCCCAACGAAAATAATTGGATTTTTGATCCCTCTTCTACCTCAAAAACTAAACATAAACATTCTAAAAAAGTAGGTCACCAAGGAGCTCCCAAGGCTCCATATTTCTTTACTTCAATCTTCTAGTAAATATCATCCGCTATTCATCATCTGTTACCCTTCATCCAGTATCCATAGATAGTGATCCATCATGCAGCATCCATCATCCCAAAACCCATCCAACTTGAGCCTTCTCTGGAGGTCAGCAAACAATTGAAACTGCAATCAGCCTGCAGTCTGACCTCCACGGATGGATGGATGAATGGCTGGAGGGATGGACAGATGGACAGATGGATGGATAAATGTAAGGCCTCCGATGAATGCGTTTCATTAGCTTCACTTGTTCGCCACGTGCCAATCATTTCTCCCCCTTGCTCGGATCGATCGTAGAAAGCAAAAGTCAAGCCGAAAAATCGAAAACAGAAAATCGAAAAGCCGAAAAAACCGAAAGCAAAGCCCAAGTATCTTGACCCTCATTAATTCAAGTAAGCCGCGGCGGCGGTGTCGGCATTCGCAAAAAATAAAATAAAATAAAAAAAGAGTTGAAAAACAGAAGGAAAACTTGAAATTTACAGTTTCAGTTTCAGTTTTCAGGTGGAAGAGCTTCAGCGTCTCTGCAATTAACATACGAAATTTATTTAAATTCAATTTTTATTTCGGATGCAAGAGGTGTCCAACTCCAACTCCCAGTCCAGGTTAAGCTCCTCTGGCCGGCTTCTTGGCGAATGTTTTCACTTTCGTTTGGCATCCGAAAATTCCAAAGTCTGGGGAGTCTCTCTGTGTGTCTCTCCCTCTATCTCTCTGGGCATCCGGCCACCTTCGGCAACCTGTTTTGGTTGCTGGCTGGCTGGCCGACTGACTGGCCGCTTACCATGATTATTGTGATTATTGGGAGGGAGCTGGGAGCTGGAGCTGGAAGCCGTTCCAAGTTGAGCGAAAACCCCAAAAACACACAAATTGAAAACGAAAACGAAGCGAAAACGAAAGTGAAAATGAAAATGAAAATGTTTATCGAGAAAAGGGGGAAAAACAAAGCAGAAGATCGCCGAAGATCGTGAGCAGGGACCATTGAATGCCGTAAATTAAGTTGGCAATTTCTCGTTTTGTTTGGAGGTTTTTTTTTTTTTTTTCGGCCAAGAGAAATCGGTGGAAACTCCTGTGGAAAGTTGCTGGCCAAAGGAGACTGGGTCAACGGTGGCATCGTTGGGGTCAGCGGGTCAGAAATCAATCTCGGAGGATCTCTCTCTCGCCTCTTACCTTGTTTCTGCGCGGCGGCTTCTGAACTCCCTCAACGCCATGGACCTGCACTTGGACTTGGACTTGCTCTGGCAGTGACTGCTCTTCCCTGGCCTTCATCTTGCCATCACAGAACTCGGGCCTAGACTGGACTAGTCAGGGGGACTCTCTTATCTTTGGGCCCCAAAAAATAATACGTTTTTCTTCCCGTTTATTTGCCTTTGTTTTGCGAATGTTTACACGTTCGTTTTGACACTGACAATGATTTGTGGTTGGCCCAGAGAGGAACGGAGACACGGAGACCCGGAGACACAGTACCCACAGTACCCCGAGGTGTACTGAGGGTCTTATCAGAAACAGATGTGCAAATACCTAAAATACAGGCTGAGACAAATGTAAGATACATTCTTAAAAGGTATTAAGAATTTATATTTAAAGTTAGGGAGAAGTTGGAGCCTTTTTAGGGTCACAGTTCCTTACTTTAATCAAAGGAAAAAATGTTATTTACTGCCTGAAGCTTATTATTAATATTTTTGCATTTATTTCAGCGCTTATTCTGGCAGTGCAGATAGCGGATAACCTCATCCAAGATACAAAGATACAGAGAGATGCCTTATCAGAGGAGCTACCTGGCTAGTTAGCCAGCTATAAAGCTGGGCACTTTCACTTGCCAAAAAGGCGAAATCAAACGAATTATGTATCTCTCCCAGTTGATTATAAATTCCAATTTCAAAGCAAACTCCCAGCTCTGACGACTCTCCGGCTGTCCGACTCCGAGAGCGTAGGTGGCCCGCAAATGGATCGCATTACCTGCAGATACTCTTGTATCTTTTGGCATTAGTTTTGATTAAGTAAGTCAAGCGAGAGACTCCGACTTGGCATGCAAATCAGCCGAAAGACAGGAAATTATTACACGCTCCCCCGACACAGACACAGTCGCAGTCGAAGACTCAGTTCCAGGTCCCAAGTCCCAAGTCCCAGTTCCCAGTCTAGTTTTGGTCATGTGCCTGAGCCCGGTTTTGTTGGCTTTCGCAGCGGCTGAGAGCTCGATTCATTAGCATTACACGGCTTCCGTATTTGGGGCTCCGAAAATGTATATATATATATGTTACATCCATAAACAATTTATTTCTGCTAGCTAGCTAACTGACTTAAGGCTAAATGGGTCAGAGAGCTTCCCGTGACGAGAGATATCCGTTATCGGGAAGCACTTGGCTCTCTTTGATGTGGTCACCACGAACGAGAGGCGACGCGGGACCTTGGCGGTCGGCCTAGGCTTACGTCGAGAGTGTGGATTACGGATTATTGGCTAGCTGATAGATGCTATCTGCCAGATATTAACTAGGTAGGTAGCTGTAAAATGGCGCAGCAGATAAAACTGAAGTGGTTATCAATAGATGGAAATATAAAATATAGGCTCGGAGGCTGTGAGAGTTCTTAGAAAAAAACATTTAATTAGAGGATTTAATAACAGAACATAGTGTGCGCACAACAGCACCTTTAAGGAGCACAACAGAACTTTTAAGACCCACAATAGCAACTTTTAATTCCATTAAAATTAAATTCTAATGGAAAACTATAGCTAAAGGATGTAGAACTTCAATTCTACAAATAATCTCTCATTCCTTTTATTAAAAACCATAAATCGTGCGCACAACAGCACCTTAAAGGCGCTCAACAGCCACTCTTTATTATTTAAAAATTATATTATAATGGAAAACCATAGCTAAAGGATATAGAAGTTGAATCTATTGAAATATCCCTCATTTGTTTAGTTAATACCATACATGGCGCGCACAACAGCACTTTCTAGGCGCACAACAGCAACTCTATATTTCTTAAACATTCAAGAATAAAAAACTATAGCTAATGAATTTAACAAATCAAATTTCCACATTTTTTCCTCATTTCCTTTGTAAAAACCTTACACTGCGCGCACAACAGCGCTCTCTAGGTGCACAACAGCACATTTTTATTACTTAAAATTTATATTATAATGCCTTTTATCGCTTTTATTGCTTTATAGCATAATTACCAGACAAAACTATATCTTAACCCTCTAAAATGTGTAAAACCCAATAGATGCCAAATCATTTCAAGTTAAAAACTCAATAAACTCTAAGCCAGTGATTAAATAGAAGGTAATTGGAGGTGAGCAGGTGCGAAGCGATAATTTAGATATCCATCCAATTCCATCCACTAACGTGGCCCACATTCCGCGAGCACTGCACTCCATTCCAAGCTCCAAGCTCCGGGCTCCGAGCTCGTGAGAATCCAGTCCGTCTGCCTCGATCCGTGGGCTAGGCCAATGTCAGTCTGGCAGGCGGGCTTAGAATCCGCCAGCGGCTTACGTCATAAATATAGCGACCACTGGCCACCGCCAGACGAGATTGGGTTTGGGAGCCGCTAAAACAGCAGCAGACAAGACGAACCAGTTCCAGTGGCTCAACGAGATCGGGTTTTAGTTTTATTTTTTTCGGTGAGTATCGGAGGTGGAGTTGGAGTTGAAGATGGAGATGGAGATGCAGATGCGGATTATGCAACCCGGAGAAAGCTCTGCCTCGAATTCTAGCTCAGATTGCGGTAGTTGACGTCACAACGGCATCCGCCGTTACTTATTGGTTAACTCTGGGACCCCCGTCCAGCCTCCCAATCTCCTGCTTGCTCTCCTTTCTGGGTGCGATTTGTGACACCCAAGTGCAGTTCCATGTAGTTCCAAGCCAAGCCCGCAGAATGTCAAGTGAGCGAAAGTCGTAGCCAGGAAATAAATGCTTAGAGTTCTTGAGGAATAATAAATAAAAGAAAAAAACACAGGAAGGGTAACCAGAAATGGAGCGTAGGACGGACAGGTGATATTATGACATTTCGCATCAAGCAAAAAAGCAAAAAAGCAAAAAAACACAAAAGCAAAAAGGTGTTGTGTCATTCGTCGCTGAGTCGGTGTAAAATATGCCATAAATGCCATTTCATATTCAGCCTTGGCCGTTCGCGGTTCTAATCATAATGTCTGGCGCGGCTCCAGGCTCATAATAAATTCAATACTGGAGTTATTGCCATTGTTTGTTGTACTTTTAAAGAAATTGATTAATTGGTTCACGAGGAATTTGCCTGCTAAGACACACATCAATCATTGAAACATTTATTGAAATATATAAATAAAACGAATTAAATAAGAGTGTTTTATGGGTTTTCCTTGGTAAGCAATCACTGCCCCGTCCAAGCCAGGAGCTCCTCCTCCTCCTCCGTCCACCGCAATCGTGGTCGTTAACGGAACCTCTCTTGGTGATAGTGGCTTTCAGAGAGCAGGAGGAGGAGGGTCTTAAGAGCTGGATTGCTCAATCCTCGCCAAACCTCGGGCCCCGGGCCTAGGCCTGGGCCTCATCAGCATTTCTACACTCGCACAAAAAGGCAACCGAAAATTATTACTAATTAATTACTGTTGCACAAATACTCGACGCTTTGCGGCACTGCACCTTCAGATCCAGAGGCGGGGATGCTCAGGAGTGTCTGTTTTGAGGGGTTTTAAGGCCCCTTAAATAGTAATTTATAACCTTGGTGGTTTTTATAAGAAATATAGCGTTTTGTAAGTACCAGTTAATGGTTTAGGAGATATAAACTGGTAGTTAACTATAGTTACTTAGCTGAATGATGAGTTAACTCTTAACTGAAAGTTATTGCCAGTAATTGGAAAGTTAACAGACAGTTAATTGGAAATCCTGTGAGAGTTAACTTTTTATTAACGGTCATCAAAGTGTTAACTCCTAACTGGCAGTCAAGTGAGCCTCAACTCCCAACTGGTAGTCATCTTCCAGTTAACAATTTTAAGAAATTATACAAGCCCTAGTTATCGTTTGACCTTTGATTAAAATACCAGTCATTGAGAAAACTTCAGGTTAGCTTAACTTTAACTGACAGTTATCTTAACCGGACAAACAAAAACCAAACGTTAGCAACTTTTAATATATTCCATTGGTAAATAACAAAATAAATTGATTTATGGTCAGGTACTTATTGCGCTCCCCTTGGTAATGGTTTTCTGAGCCCGCCACTGTCCGCAGCCCCTTCTAAAAATAAAAAGAAACCCCCCTTTCTCCAGAGCCATAGCCAGAGCACTTGGCCACTTGTTTGTTTTGAGTTTTCTGTTTGATTTCTGTTTTATGTTTTATGTTGAACGTTTGCTATGCGGTGCGCGCCATTTCGTCAGCTCATTCAATTGAATTGAAGCTCATTGAGGCGCACTCAATCAAGGGGGGGCGGGGTGATTGAAGCGGAGGGAGAGGCAGAGGGAGAGGGAGAGGCAGAGGCACTTAATTTCGTTTGGGGCGCATTTCACTTTCGTTTCACCGCAATCAAAATGCGTCCAGATCGGAGATCGGTGAGCGGACAACGGACAACGGACAACGGACAGCGGACAGCGAGCGGCGGACATCGAGGGGCTTGGGGAAAATTGAGGCGCAAAAATTTCAATTTCATTTATTTATGAGCGGCCAGGCGACACTTTTGAATGCAAATGACGCCAAATTGTTGGTCAGGTGAGAGTCAGGTGAAGACTCTGCCGCCTGCCGTCTTCAGTGTCCCAATGACGGGGGGTATTATTATTATTATTTTATATTATTTTTTCTTGGGCGGAAACCTCTAGAAATGCATAAGAGGGGATTCCCTTAAAGACATTTTAGGAAGAATAAAGTATGTTTAGAAGGAAGGTAAAAGTGACTAGGTCCTTAAACATCTTATATTGTTGCAGGGATATTAATATGCTTTTAAAGCCGTTTAAAATTAAATATCTGGTGATTTACGAGGTTCTGACCTGTATTTGTATTGTAATTTTGTTTATTGTGCCTTTAAATACCTTATAAGTTGTAAAAAGTAGGGAACTGTTCAAGTTTTAGATGCAAAATAATAATGTAACAATAAACAAAGTAAATAATATGTATTGAGTAAGCGAAGTATGATTAAAACATTAATTCCATTAACTTAATGTCCTATTTATATAGTCATTCCATACGTTATACTTAGTACACCTGAGTTGTAATTGTTATCCCAGAAAACGACACTTATAAATAAGTTCCAAGAACTTTTAATAAAATATATATCTAAGAATATAACAAAACCCATAATAAAATCTATAAAAATACTTTAATAATTCAGATAATAAAACATATAAAAATTTCAATAAAACTCATATTAATAACTTCAAAAAAAAAAACCTATAAGAAATGTAATATTATCTTTAATAATACTTGTTATTAGACCTATAATAAAACCTTTAATAAAACCTTTAATAAAACCCATAACAATCCCATTTCTTATCTCAAATAATAACAATTAAAGTCAAGATACTTTCCAAACTGATAATATTCCCCAGGGGCTTAAAAAAGTCAACATCTTAGAGAGATCTTCAAATTTTTAGCTTCCAAAATAGACTAAAATAAAACCCTTATAAGTTTTCAAACAAATCATGATCTGTTATGCATAATAATAATGATTTTTAAATATTTGAATAATTTTTAATAACTAATCTAATTATCTTCAATCTCCATATTTAATATAACCTAAAGTATATAACCTTAAGCTTATAAAAAGGCTAAAGAAACCCCCCTAATATCCATTTTCCCCCATTTTCTTCTCTTTAATCTATATTTCTCGCAGTGCAGCTGCAATCCAACTTCGTATTGCCGCATTAACCGAGGCTAATTCGTGTGAAAGATGCACACGTTCGAGGTTCAAGTGGATCGCGACCCAGAGACCCAAAGAAATATATATAGTCCCTGCCAGGCAGCCCTGAAATCTGCCAGTTTGCAGAGTCTGCAGATCTTAAGTCTCCATCAACTCACCGTGTTGATCTTCTCCATGAAGACACTCATTTGGTTCTTGGCCGACATGGCGACTGGATCGTAGCACTATAGCTTTTGCAGATTCGCACACATCACGCACCGCACACACACTCTTACACACACACACACACACTACTCTCTCTGCGACAACAAAAAAATTAATCAAAAAAATGTTTATTATTTTATTTCAATTCGTATTTTTATAGTTCGCGACGCCGCTCGAAGAAAAACACACGCGCGCGCGTTTTCCAATTTTTCGATCTTGATTTGTTAGCTCAGTTTTTGCCTTTAGCTTTAGTTTCAGTTTAAGTTTCAGCTTTAGTTCCAAGCTTTAGTCTCAGAGCTCAGAGTCAGCCTTTCGCGTGCGTTCTTATCGACGGCTGGCAGCGCATTGAACGCAGCGCTCCAAGTCGGCGGGCTCAAGACGTGCCCACAGCGGCGATGGCTTCAGCCCGGCCTGGCCTGGCCAGAAAGCGGCTAGCGGCGACGACGTCGGCAGCGGACGAACCCGTCGCGAGCCGAAGAAGTTGGCCAAGACAGAGTCGCGGCGACAGGTGCCGAAAGAGAGCCGACAGAGTGGAGAGCACACCGAGAGAGAGGGAGAGCCGCGAAACCGGCTGCTCCAGCTGGGGCTAATGCCACAGACGCCACTGTGTCCCAGTCCCGCTCGGCGCTCGACGCTCTGCCGCTCACCGCTCGCCGCTTGCCTTGGCCCGCGGATTGGGGCCGTCTTGTGGGTGGCGTTTTCATTGGGTGGCTTGAATGCACCGCACAAAAAATAAAGCAAGGGTGAGCTTTACACTTGAAAAAAAGTGTTTAATCAGAAAAAGTAACAGATGAGGAAAGCTGCCAGCAGCCGAAACACAAAAATAAGCTGAAAAGCTATGAACACGTAATAAATCACTAAAGGTAAGGTTCCCTATCTTAATTCCTCAGTCATGAAGCATGCTTTCCCTACCTAAAGCCCTAATTTAGCCTTCAAATGGTTCCCTAATATTTTCTTCAAAGGTTTCTTATCATAAATTTAGGATCGGCAACCATAAAATAACTAAATTACTAGATCTCGTTACCTCGAAGCTCATTTAAAGTAAGTTATTTAAGTCCAAAAGCATGCTTTCCTTACTGTCAGCCTTCAAATGGTTCCCTAAAATTTTCTTTTAAGGTTTCTTATTATAATTACATGATTTGCAAGCATAAACAAATAAACTCTTTTATTTCGTTGACTTAAAGCTAATTTAAAATAATATATTAAAGTCCAAGAGCATGCTTTCATCACTTTCAGCCTTCAAATGGTTCCCTAATATTTTCTTCAAAGGTTTTTTACCATACATTTAGGATCTGCAACCAGAAAATAACTTAATTATTTGATCTCGTTCATTTAAAGTAATATATTTAAGTCCAAAAGCATGCTTTCCTTACTGTTAGCCTTAAAATGGTTCCCTAAAATTTTCTTCTAAGGTTCCTTATTATAATTTCATGATTTCCAAGCATAAACAAATAAACTCTTTTATTTCGTTGACTTAAAGTTAACTTAAAACTTCGTTAACTTAAAGTTCATTTAAAGTAATATATTTAAGTTCAAAAGCATGCTTTCCTTACTTTCAGTCTTCAAATGGATGCCATACATTTTCTTCTGAGGTTCCTTATCATAATTACATGATCTTTAAGGCATAACGAACTAAACTATTTGATAGAAATCCTTAAAAGTTTTTAAAATGAATATTTTAAAGCAACATTAATATGCGCCCAGCCTCTGCCGGCACACAGAGCTGACAATTTGTATATTAAGAGCAAAATCAAGGCTTTTTAAGCGTTAAATTGCTTTTCTTATGGAATATTAAAAAAAAGTTATCTATATTTTTTGTCATATCTAACCCTTAGTTAAATTTCTTACAGTCACAAATGCAATTCTTATTAATTTAATGCAGTAAAAAAGCATGCTTTCCTTTCGTTCAACCTTCTTTAAACCTTAAAATTATTCTCCAAAATATTTCTCTGACTTTTAATTGCCTTTTCCTAATTCTTACAGTGTAACTGGCGTCTAGGGGAAGGCATTCCATATGGAATTATGATGAAAACAAGGGCAGCACTCCAAGTACTCGTGCTGTGACACCTGATCTCTCTTGGGGGTGGAATTGGGGATCGAAAAACCGTACAGTTAATTGCTATGACACTTTTTGCGCTTGAAAGTCACGAAAACGGCGACAAACGGTGAAACTTGAGAAGACACACAGCTAATGGAAACCGATTTGTAAGCAGTCAAAGGTGTAGAAATGTTTAAAGCCAAAGGAAAGTATTATCAGGCTTTTTTTCTAGACACATAACACAGAATGTATTATATAAAAATATTTATATAGCTATTCCCCAACCAAAATCAGGGAGAAAATGTATTTCCAGCGATTAATAGCCTACCAAGTGAGTGCGCAACAAAGAGAAAGGAATTTTGATCGCATAGCTTAGTGTAATAATAGTGTAAAATGTAATAATGCAACAAAGTAACAAAGTAACAGTGCAGTGGCCAAAACAAATAAACAAACCAGAGAGCTGGCAGATATATAATCGAACAACTTAATTAGCTCTGGCGAATCAGCCGCAAATACAACCGACAATCGTCGTGCACAATGAGTTATTCAGAAACACGAGCAGATATATATATATATATATGAAGCTATAGCTAAGGCAATAACTTTGGCAATCGGTGGGCCCAAAGCCCAAGCCAAAGTCAGCCAACAATTTAAGGTCGTCACAAGTAAAGTTGGCTTTTTGTCTGTGATTTTTGCAAGTGTCATGCAAGGAAAAAAGAGGTAATAAAATTAAGAAAACGAATATCATGGCCCCTGTGTAAATTCTCGCCTCTTTTTTTATGTAACGGTCCTTGTTAAAGACAATATTGTTGTGGCTATTACTCGGATCGCCAAAAAACACCGAGAGTATTGGCGGTCATTCAATTGCCGCGCTGATGACAGATTTTTTTTTGTGGTTGCCAACAGTTCTTCATCTGCTTTTGTGGCTGTGACGGCAGAGTACCCTGTAATACCCAGGTTTAAGGTGGGTTTTTATTTTTAAAATTATTTTAAGGGAATTTTCAGCTAAAAAATTGAGAAAATACCATCGAATAAGCCCCGTTTTCATATTTTTCCAACAGAAAAATACCTACTTTGGGCTTTTATAACTTAAAAACAAATTCCAAACAAGACCTTAAGCTATTTTCAGTCAAAAACGTCTAAAGAAATATGGAAAAATATGATTAAATAACTATAATAATCATAAATTAACCGGAAATAAATAAAGCATCTATATAAAATGTGTTCCCCATTCTCATTAGGGGTTATAGTCATTGTCATAAGTCGCCAAACACCTTCCAAATTATTTAGTTCAGGTACCAAGACAATTACTTATTTATAAACCTCTCAGCCCCTTTTATTTTCTAAAGGTAAAGGGTATATTTATACTCCATCACATTTGACACGTTTTATATTATTTTTCCTTTTTTTTTCCTATACTTTTCCTATATTTTTTTTGCTTGGCATTTTGGTCCGACTTGATGACTGATTTTGGCCGTTACAAACCGAGTGAAGAAGTGGCTTAGCTATTGGCACTTGGGCAACGAACCCGCAAAAGGTGAGACAAGAGGCGTACGCTTTTTACTCACCTGTTAATTGGCTTCGTTGTTGTTCCGATGGGGCTTAGTCTTTAGTCTTTGGCTGCAAAGAGAGAGAGAGAGGGAGGAGCGAGAGGTACAAATTAGTTGAAATCCGTCAAAGTCATAGGACCCAAAGCCCCATAGATTAATGCAATCTTCCCAAACACACGATCCAAACACACTTCCATTTCGATTTCCAGCCATGGGAATGCCCCTCCATTGGGCGTAGTGCCAACTCATCCCGGCGAAAGCCAACACGCTTCGATCGCAATTACTTGGCCATTATGCGCGGCGGCCCAGACATAATTTCCCATTAGCGGCTTTTTATGGATTGGCCAAGAAAACGTGAGCTGGAGATGAGCTCGCTCTTGGCTCCTCGCTCTCTGCCTGCAATCACTCAAAGAACCCATTTCATTTTCATTTTCCAACCAAATCTAATCAGATTTGCCTAGCCCCAAACCCAAACCCATTCCCATTCCCAAACCCATTTCTCTAGCTCTCTGGATCTCTCCATCTAGTTGCTTGTGAAATGTGTGATTTATGCCCAGCCAAAAAATATACAAAGTTGAAAGTGAAACTCTGTGCGGTTTGCTTCTGTTTATTATTAAATGCGTTTTCAATTTCACTAGAAAGCACCACTCACCACTCACCACTCAGCACCGCCTTCTTGATATTCTTGCCGGGAAGAAATCGCCTCGAAATGGTGGAAATAAACAAACAATTTGTACGCGCTCGCACCTGCCTGGAATAAGTTAAAGACCGTCCTTGTCCTCGTCACCATCATCATCTCCCCAGGCACGCCCTTGGCATGTCAAGTGGCTGCCACGAGGTGAGAGAATTACAGCTAAAATCTGATATTTGGTTCATCTTTAGGCGGCAAGTTCAGGTGGCCAAACGAAAGACTTAGGCAACGAACTTGGTGGGCCAGGATATTACTTTAGGATAGTCTAACCCCAATTAGTAGGAGTATTGAGCTCTTAATTCGATTTAATAGGATTTATTATAGTTAAGAATAAATATAGGTAAGAGTTTTAAATTCAAAAAGTTGTATTAAAAGCTTAGAAGTAGGTTAAGCTCTACTTTTTATACTGAGACCTTGGTCTTATTTAATATTTAAATAGAAATTACAGGAACCCTATAAATATATTATTAAAATCATTGAATGTTCACGCGTGAACACGTATATATGTATGTATATATATATATATATATATATATATATATATATAAAATATAGCGGAGACTTGGGCACTTGACAAATATTGTAAATGTAATCTGAAACCCCTGCGTGGGACCTCAGACGATTAGACGAGCAGATGTGCGGTCTGCGTAGGTCATAGAGAAAATTAGAATCCAATCTCCTATATAAAGGGGAGATCGTTTTAAATAAAATCAGTTTCCCCTTTACATTGCATATATATTATACCAGATATCCCACAACTTCTGATAACAAGAAATTAATTAAAATGTAATAAAATGCCAGAGAAATATGGAAAGTTAATTCTAAAAAAAATCAACCATCAAAAACGACGACAAGTCTGCCGCCAATAATTATGGGCGATCATCCGCACACACATCCGTCACTTGGCCTGGCTCTTTCCGGCTTGCGGCTTACGGATTTCTTGGCTTTCTTGGCTTTGGCCAAAAAGCGGGGAACGGACTACTCGACTGACAAATTGATATGCACATTCGGGTGACATTAGCATATGGCGGCGTGGCTTAATTAACTATTCCGCTCAGCTAATATCGGTTGGTTTCACCCACCCAAAAGGGGCGTGTGGAGCTCCGATCCGATCGGGGGGAGTTGCTGGTAAATTGTGGATTGCGGATTGGGGATTGCGGATGAGTATTTCAAATTTTTCGAAGAAAGTCGTCGTTGCCGCTAGCAGCGCGAGCGCGCTCTTCCCATATGAAAGTTCGGCAGGGTTGAATGACTCAAACGCAGGAATAACACAAATAAAAGTCAAAATAAAAATTAAATTTGTGTTTATTTAACTTTTTTTAAGTGTTGCCATCGCCAGTTTGCCAATAAACATTTTAAGGGGGCGCAACCCAGCCAGCAAGTAAAAGTTTATCTAGTTGACATCATCGAATGGACGCTGAAATTTACACCTCTTGGTTTTGAGCTTTATTTTATTTTTTAATTTGCCATTAAAGGGAGTGCGATTAAAAATTAAAAATAAATACAAAAAAACCCTAGCCAAAGGGCCGTAAATGGATCGTAAATTGATGGGGAAAATATGCATTAGAGCAGCGTTGGGTTAAGACCCGAACTCGGGCACAGATTTTGTAAATTGAAAGCCAAGAGTCTTGCCCTTTTAAGCGTAAAATAGCCATTATTTTAGCCATAGCCATTTGTTATAAAATATAAAAAAAAGGTTTGCTATTCCTTCTCTCATATCTAGAGCCCTACGTTTAATTCCTTACTCATTCTTCTGCCTTAGAAGAAGCTCCGTGTTAGGCCTAACCCTTTGCCTCTGCCATTTCCCTTTCCATTTGCCCTTCCCCCTCTTTTTAAGTTAGCGCTAAAAACCTGAATTGTTTTATTTTCAGCTGTTTTAATTGTCGGACAAGCCGTGATATTAATGCCACAGCAGCAGCAGCAGCGGCGACTGTGGCAGGGAAAAATGTTATAAAAAAAAGACGGCTGCTCTCTGCGGTCATAAAAATAAATATATATTTATGTGCCGAGAAATATGGGAGGGCTGTGGCTGTGGCTCTTCGACTGCGGTTTTCCAGGGGGGATTGCATTAAAAAACGTGAGTGCGTGAAATGTCTACTCAGAGTCGAGCAGCGAGCAGCGAGCATCGAACATTGCAGTGCCTTTTGTTGTCGATTTTTCGGGTAATCATTCCAGTTGTTGACCAGTTGTTATCGCTGTAATTGTTATTGTTACGGCCGATTGCTGTTTTTTTCCCTCCCTTTTATATATATATATATATCTTTTTTTGGGGCCATCGAAATGTGTCAATGCGGGATGAGCGGGGCTTCTACAGGTGGGAAAATAACAATTTTGTATGACTTATGGGCACTTCAATGCCATTGGCTCTAATCGAGGCGGTTATCGATAAATCTAGTGGTAATAAAGCAGAGTGAATCAGTGTATTAATTATCGAGTATACATATATCAGAGATAATGTGTTATTTACTAGACTGAGAGCTGTATTTTTTACCATTATAAAATCTAAATGTTGTAATTGTTTTGAATAATTATGGGAATATTTGTAAACATTTTCTATGAATACTCTTAATTTTACAGAAGTTATTCTTTCATTTCTTCAACATTTTCATTGTAAAATCTATGTTATTTGTTATAAATATTTTTTAAACCTTTGTAATGAATGCTCTTTATTCGTTAGAATTTATTTAATAATTTCTTTTACTATTCCAGGCCGCGGATGATTTATTTTTAATTTTTTTAATGTATTTCTTAAACCCTTTTAGTATTTGCTGTTACTTTTTTACCCCTTCGTTAGCACTTGTTAATTAATTTATTTGCAGAAATCCCCAATAGCAAGCCAAACTCTCTCGATCAGCCGCTTCTCACGCTGTGTTTTTCTTTTTGGTGGACATTAAATCACTCATCCGCACCGTTAGGCACACGAACTACAGAGAAAAATGTATTACTTAATTTCGCTAAGGCTAAAAGCCAAAGAAATTGGACGCTGGTCAGCACACATTAAACCTGCCCCACCAAAAACAAAGCCACTCGCCGATGGACTTCCATTTAATTTCTTTTCAATCTCCGATACTCCCCGAGAGTGTGTGTATCTTTACGTAATCGCAGCGGGACAAAGGCATTGTTTCTTCTGCCAGCAAATTAGAAGCGAGTCTAGGGTACAGGGCTGGGGGGGAAATCAAAAATCAAACGCTTTCGATTTCTATTTGAATATGTAAAACGACCAAAAGACCGGCAGCCGAGCGAGTGAGTGAGCCAGCAAGCCATCTTTGCCGACTAAAAGGCCAAAAAGAAATTCCCATCAATTAATTTCCTACTCTTTCACCTCTATTTTTTTCTATTTTTCCATCTTTCTTCGATTTTGTCTCGGTTGTCTTAGTCGCAGCTCGTCGGAGTTCGTACAAATTTCTATACAACGATTTTTGCACACAGCTTTGGAGGGATATAAAATTTGAATTATAATAAAGTTAAGTTGCTCGTAAATAACGTTCAAAGGCGTTCCGAAAAAATAACCAAAATAGTTAGCAGCAGCAACAAAAATCGCTTCGAACACGAGTGTGGGTTGCTGTGCGTGTGTGTTGTGTGGTTAATAATTTTATGGTTGCCTGTGTTTTGATTAACATTTAAAAAGCGTAACAATTAATTTGTTAAACGACCGCAGAGAAAAATTTAAGGGAGAGATAGAGAAAGAGAGATAAAAATGGAAAAAGTCAGTCGAGAGTTAGAGGAAATTCTATTAAGAAAGCTTTTAAATATATTTAATTGTATTCAATTTGTAATTTATAAAGAATAAATATAGTTTGGGAAGAGAGTTCCCAAATAATTAAGAAAATAAAGGGAAAATATATAAAAATGTAAAAAAGTCAGTCGAAAGTCAGCCAGTTTTGAGACTAGTTTGAAAATTCTACCAAAAATACAAAGAAAAATGTTTAGTACACTAATTAAAGTTAAAATACGGGTCACGAAAAATCTGAATAAAGAATTAGTTATTAATTTAGCATAAATAATTACAGTATAGCATTATAGTTTCCTAAATATTATACTAAACATAGAAAGAAAGGGAATAAAATATATAAAAGGTCAAACTAAATAGAAAATTCTCTTAAAAATCCATTTAAAAAATGTTTACTACATTTATTAAAGTTGTTAATTTAGCATAAATATTTATAGTAAAGGAATTAAGTTTTCTAAATTAAAAAGAAATAAATTTATATTATTTACAAGACTTTCTTCTGGCAATAAATACTTTCCAAAGGCACCCCAGATCAGGTACAATTATTCCCATGCCCGAAAATCTCTTTCCCAGAAAATCTCTAGCCACAAAAAAAAAGCGTAGAACGCTCTCTGCAACTGCAGCTGCAGCCGGCGAATCTTCCCATTTTCTACGTGCTGACCCAGCAATTTCCCATCAGCCCAAGTGCAGCATGATGTGTGTCCCCATCCCGTCTCCAGAGCTACTTTCTAGGCAGAAGAAGATTTACTCATCGAAAAAAAATGGCAGGGCGCGGACTGTGGCCACAAATCAAATTGCCTCAACGAGATCTTTAACTCGCACTGGCAATCGCGGTGGTGTCCAGTCCAAGTTTAATGGCTGCAGCGGGAGTATGTAGTTCTCCACCTCTCTGTCTCTCTCTCTCTCTCTGGGCTTTCACCTGCGAGTTACCTGTGTAACTGTAAGTGCCGCGGCAGACGTCACGTACGAGACATGTCCGCCTCAAAAGTAACGCACTCGGAACGCCCGCCGCGCCCAGCCTTGACCTACAGCACTGGTTCGGTCTTGGGCTAGCATTTGGACTCTGATTCGGATTCGAACTCGGATTGGGCTTGGTTGGAGGCCTCTGTTTGCTACCTGCATTCAGGCAAAGACACTTCAACTCGCTGACGACGGAGCTTTCTAAAAAGTGCTAAGGAAAAGCCCATCCCTCTCTCTCTCTAAATTTCCATGCAAATTAGCAAGTGGAAAAAATAATATATTTAACTTAGGCAGATGATACCCTAACCCTAAATCAAATAAAGTTACATGTTAAGCAAGAAAAGGCTTGAAAAAGCACACTTTTTTAACTCATAATGGGTATAACAGCTACTGTTGTGGGTATAACAGCCCCTGCTGTGGCTATCATAGTCCCTTTTATTACTTTTAAGAGATTAATCACTTTTTCTTCGTTGCTAACTCATGGTAGCAATTATATTAGCAAATTAAGAAAGAAAAGGCTTCAAAAAGCATGCTTTTCTAACTCATAATGGGTATAACAGTCACTGTTGTTGTTATAACAATCTCTTTTATTACTTTTAAGAGATTTTTCACCTCAACTACGTTGCTAGCATCCCTTGTAGCAATTATATTTGAAAATAAAGCAGGAAGAGGCTTAAAAAAGCATGCTTTTCTAACTTATAATTGGTATAACAGCCACTGTTGTGGGACGAAGAAGGAATAAAATGATTGAAGGGATTTTTCACCTCTACTACGTTGCTAACTTCTCTAGTAGTTTTTATATTTTGCAAATTAAGCAAGAAAAGACTTCAAAAAGCATGCTCTTTTAACTCATAATGGGTTGAACAACCTCTTTTATTACTTTTAAAGATTTTTCACCTCAACAACCTTGATAACTTCACAGTAAAGTAATAAAACCCTTTGCCAAGTGTAAAAATGCAAAGGAAGCGCTACCAACCCTATCGCTAATGATCCCCATATTTGGTCAAAAACGAAATTAAAACGCTGCTAATTAGCTATCGGATATGGCCAGAAAACAAAGGCAGAGGCCTAAGCCCGAGCCGTGGACACAAATCCCAGATGATTGCAATTAAGCCGTTGGCCAAACACACCCACGATCCGGCCGGGCTCGCTCTCGCACCTAATTAAAATCAATGAGAGCCACTGCCAGCCAGCGAACAATCAGCGTCAATGGTAAACACATGAATATTTGCTTTAAATATTTATGAAAAATATTTATCCGCGTTGGCGGTTGCCTCCTCTTCCGTGCGTGCGGCGGGAAGAGCTGGAGGAGGAGAGTGTCATTGAAGCTCAGCTCGCATTCCGACAAATCTGAAGAATTCAACTTAAACTTCAGTTTCAGCCTCAGATGATATGGTTCCATGGGGTTAAGGAATTAAAATGTACTAAAAGTTTAACTGATTTTATAGGAAAAAGCTTATTCTATTTCTATTTTAGCATTTTGTAATATAAATTTATATAAGAATCTTCTCAAGAAGTTTTTGTAGCTCTAAGCCCTTGTAGTCTAGGTGCTTAGACGGACAAACGGACAGGAGGAACAGACGGACAAACAGATAGAAGGACAAACGGATATACAAGACCAAATGGACAAACGGACATACGAAACAAGACGGACAAACGGACAAACAAACTACAGACAAAACGGACATAGCTAAATCGTATTTTTTAATGTACGGACAAACGGGCAAGCGGACATACGAACTAACAAAGACGTACATGGCTAAATATCATTTTTTAGTGACGCCAAATAAAATTTCCCTTTAGTACCGGCTATGAAAAAAACATCCATAACTAGATAATTGTAAAATTCCATTAAAACAATGATTAAAACTTCTTTCAGTCTGTTGAAAGCATTAAATACACATGGAGCCAACCGCGAGTGGCTTCTCCTTGTAACTTATAGTCGGTAGCAGTATCTCTGCAAAGACCTTTTACGATCTACAGTTCCATCTTCCTGACATTTGTTCGACAAGCAAAGAGCATAGAGAGGGGACTGGGATTATCCGCTAATCCGCAACGGACCGTGTCCAGCGACCACTGTTGACACATTTCCAACCTAAAGCCCCCGGCAACTACCAAGACTGGGACTGGAACATGAATCCCCCACCTGGTGTCTCTCTCTCCCAGTATTCCTGTCCCGACCAGACTTCTTGTTAAGCTCCGCAACATTTGCAACATTTGAAGCTGCAACAGTTGCATCTTTGGCAGCGGGCAACATTTTTGCTTTGTTGTTAATTTGGCCAACGGATCCGTTGAGCGAGAACGTGTTTTTTTGGGCCACGTTGGGAAGGCAGGCACACGGCAAGAAAATAATTATTAAATGTGTCATAGTTTATGGGAATTTTATCTTAATATTGGCTTCTTCCATTACAAGTTATTAAAATTAATAGATTTCCATTTAATGTGGCAAGAATATAGACCTGTCCACACTCTTCCTTTATCTTAAGGGCTCTCCTTAATATAATCTTTTAAATAATATAGCCATTTTTTCTTATATTATTTAATTTCCGACTATGTAGTATCCCCTGGGACTCGGACATAATTTTGGTTCTGTGCAGAGGGAAACGAGTTACGCAAAACAAGCCAACACAAAACCGCCGAACGAACAAGCGAATGTGTGGCAACCTCGCCGCGTGGCTCCGCTTGAACTCTGAGTGTGAAGGAGCCGGAGGAGGAGCAGTGCGTCGAGCGGAGGAGCAACGAAGCAGCAGTGGCACCGATTGCACCACAGCGATTACGGCATCCCGAAGTGTTCCCCATCCTCCTGCCGGCTCTGGTTAAGAATTCTCCAGAACGAGTTACACTTCACAGAAGCCTAAATTGAGCTTGTTCCCGAATTTATGGCAAGCCACAAGTATTTATTTATCTTGTTTGGTCAGATAATGCAATTAAAAAGGGGTTTGAATATAGGTTATAATAGAAAGAATGATAAATAATAATAAAGAATTAAATAAATATATTCTTTACTTAACTTAAGACCTTTTAAGGTTCTTTTTAATGAAAAATCCCATACAAAACCCCATAAATTCCTACCACTTAGCATGAATTGCTTTAAATTAATATAAACTACACCTATTTAAACACAAAAGAATATAAAAAAGATTAACCTTAAAATATGCCAGCCAAAAACATGTGAATATTTTTGGAAACCGTCTTGATTTGGCCCAAAAAATAACTTCTTTCAGCCAAGAGATTACAATATTAAACGAATAAAATCAACGAATGCATTTTAACTCTTTTCTTTATGGAGCTATGAATTTTTGATATTTTTAAACTGCCGCCAAATTGGGTATTTTGGGTATTGAGCATTGTTTTTAGGTGTCCAAAAGCCAAACATCGCCGGAATTGGAGAACTTTCGCTTGGCAAAGATCCATCGCTTGAGATAAAGACTTTGCGGGAGAATTGCCTCAATTAGCATTCAGATGCTAATCAATCGATTGATTAAAGCAGCTCCAAGAGACGTCACACGTTGACTTGAAAGGTTTAAAAAAAAAAAAACAATGCATACTTGCGGGCTGTCGCCGGTTGACTTCCCAAAGCCAAGTCTACTTTCAGGGGTGAGCTGCCTGCCACTGGGGACAATGCGAACTTGAAACGGGAATCCGGAAAACAGGGGCTTGACACCCAGAGAGCACACACTTCATCAGCTCCGCTCGAGAGCTTTGCCCTCGGTTTTCCTTGAAGGCATAGGAGGTAGAGGAAGAAGGAGAGGTAATTCCCCAAAAGGGTTGCTTTTGTGGCCTACACAGTGGGAAAATCTAGAAAATTCCAAGCCAAAGAAGGTGAAGACTTGAAAAAAATAGTGGAAAAGAGCCTGGCTGGTTCAGTGATCACTTATCCGACCTGCAAGATCTACAAAATAACCTCAGAATGTCATAAAATGTTCTTTGAATTTCCTAAATCTTATTTCTTATATAAAGTCTTATTTTATATTTCGTTTTCTTTTAATTTTATAGAAATAATATTTATATTTCTTCATTTTTGAGCTGTGTACTTCTGTGGAAGCCCTAGAAATTGCTGAAGCAAATCAGGCAGGAACAGCAGGAGAGCACAGAGGACACCTCCTTGAGGAGGACAATGCAATCAATCCTTTCTTGTCGTTTCCCCCCAGGACAGACTCTGAGGACTTACCTTCGTTGTGGCTCTGGTTCCTCCAATGGCAGTGTCTACTGTTAACCATTGACTTTGGCATGAACCCCAAAGTGGGGCGGGACTGGCGGTGTGTGTGTCTGCAAGAACAAGGAAGACACGAACAATGAATAAAAAAATAACAGGCGAGGAGATGAAGGAGATATGTCAGTCTCAAGATCTAGTTTTAAGCAATGGAAGATTAGCTTAATTAAATGTTCTTAGCTTTTGTGGAAAACTCTAACTCTTAGGCGCTCAAGGTAAGAATTTATTTTATTAAAGCCTACTTTTCGGCCTAAACTAAGCCTTACTTTACCTCCAACCACCACCTCCACCAGCTGTTTGCTGGCTCCCACTTGTATCTCCATCTGCGCCTAACCACTCATCCAAATGACCCACTCGAGCCTCAATCGGTGCGTCTTTGGCGACGATCTTCGAGTGCCCGGGCCAGTAAGTAGTGGAGAATATCGAGTGCTGGCGCTGAGTGCCTTTGTCTGCGCAGGGAAAGTGCCGCAGGGCCCCCAAAAAACAGAAGACAGAAGACCCAACAAAGCGGTAGTAAAAATATATAATAACAAAACGGCACCCAGAGAACGGCATCAATAAACACACAACGAACGAACGAACATCTAGTTCAATCAGTGGCAATTCAATTGAAGCGCAGCGCACGAGAGTTCCAGGGTCGGTGATGGCCCCGAGGGGAAATTGTTGGAAGGCCTACCCCAAATTATCGAGCAAAATACATATGTTATGTGGCTGGGCAACAGGCGTTGTTGGGCAAAGTTTTTAAGATATATTTTTAGGTATTAAATGGGGTTTAAGTTAATGAAAATTTGAGATATTATATATTTCTTTATATACTATCCTTTTCTTTATAAGTATTTTATAATAATCTATCTATTATTTATCTCTTTCAGCTTAACAAAGATATTGAATGGGAACCCACAGCAACCTCCCTATTTTAGGAAAGAGAAAACTATGCTAAATGTTTTCCCAGACCTTCCATAGATCTCTTTAGGGAAGCTGGCCTGTATGTTTGCTTGGGATGTTGTCATAACATTTGCATTTGTCTTCCTGCAGGCTGTCACTCTGCCACTGCCACTGCCACTGCCACTGCCACGGCAACTGCAACGGCAGACATTGACCCTGACGACCCGCATCTGGCCATGTGCATGCCCTTCCTCCTCTAAAAAGAGGGTGCAACACTGCATCACCATCGCTGAGGGCGGCGTGGGTGAGTGTGTGTCTGAGAAAAGGTCATTGGGCTTGTTTCAAGTTCGGAGCTGCATCCTGGCGGAGTTGCCTTGTCAGTGTCAATGACACACACACTGCATCCACTCCCTTTCCTGCCTCCTTTATCTCCTTTAACACCTACATTAGCAAGCCAACAAAGTCAGGGAAGCTGGCAAAAACTCGACCACAAAAGGCTAACAGAAGCAGAGTAAAAATATATATTTTTACTCATGAAATGAGATGTAATTTTCTTTAATATCAAATGAAACTATAATTAATTTTAATTATAAAACATTACGAAAATATTATTATTATTTTTAATATAATAAAATAGACCTTTTTGTGCATTAATGTTAGCTTTACTTTAATAAAACCTCTTGACATCAATAAAATGATATTTTCCAAATAATAGTAATTTGAGAGTTTTATTTTTTTGCTCAGCTATTATGATTACTACCAGATTTTTATAAAAATAGTCATAAATAACCTTTTCTTTTTAAAGAAAATTTAAAAATCATAAAATAATGGTTAAAATTTAACTTTTATAATTTGGCTTATAACGATTACGGACTCTGATTAAAAATAAAGACTAAAATTATTTATAAAGAGCAAAGGTCTTAGATACTCTGCTAAGATGTTTATTTATTTAACAAATTAAATCTAGTATATAGACCTAAACCTAATACCAACCAGTGGAGCCTCCGACTCATCTGCTAAAATTGTTTTGTGTGCACGACGCAAAAGACAAATGCAAATCGCGGCCTAAAAAAAAGGAAATATGCAAAAAAAAAACCTTTCACATGGCAGCTCAAACATTAGCGATGAGATAAGATTGCGCCTGGTTACCCCTTTGGACCAAATGAGCAAATATTTGCGGATCCGATAAAGGCAATGGCACACAAAAACACAAAAACACAAAAACAGTCTGGATAACAGTCGAATGCTAAATATTCCGGGAACAGACGAGGAGCCAGGGAAGCTATCCTAGCTGTGCCATATGAATGGGTCTTCAGACAAAGATTAAGCTAAATTGCCATCATAAATTCACCTTTAAGGGACACTAAACCCTTGTATTAATTAAGGTTTATAGTGTAGTTTGATAATAATCATAATTAGCCAGTGTCTGCATATTAAATGGAATTATCTCAGTCTTATAAGAAGTCATAATGTCTTCGTAAGTTGAGTTTCTGTGGCTTTACTATAATTATCTCCATAAATCTGCCTTATAAGAAGTCAAAAAACCTTTGCTAGTTCTTATTTTTAATAATAAATAGCCGAGTTTGCTAGCAATCGAAGCTCAAAGGGCTTTAATTGTCGCTTCCCTGTCATTATTGGCAATCAATCTTCGTTCTGTGGCATTCGAATCGTGTTTTGTGTCTGCCATCCTTCGGTATCAATTGATAAACCCTGTTCCCTGTTCCCCCTCAGATGCTGGCGCTTCAATCACTCCAATTGCAATCAATCACAGGCAGACACGATCGATCCTATGCAAATAACGCTCACGGACAACTAATTGCACAGAAATTGCAGCCCAACCCTGCCCTGCCTTCCAAATTCAGATTGTTTTTTGCATGTCAGAAAAATCAATGTCCGCAGAGGAGATGCCAGGAAAGGCAGGTGATGATGGACAGAGAAGGGACAGTAGGGAGAAGAGTTTACTTGACTTGCACGAAAGCTATGGCAGATTTAATAATATTATCTCATTTTTGAACCCTTCTTTGTCTTTGAAAGCCCTATAAAAAGCTCAGCTACTTTCCATGTCCTGAATTTCTCACAAATATCTGAAATAAGTAGTTATAAAAGTAAGGCGCCTGCCTTATGAGTCCTTGTTTCTCATGTTAAATGTTATTTCCTGAGTTGTTTACGCAATTGCTCGGCGCTTGGCCCTTTCAACGCCAGACGCTGATCTGGGATTCCAAGCGGCGGCTGCAGCAGCTTCTATTTTTAGGCACGCCACTTGGACGCATCTCTCTGGGTCCACCCTCGTCGTCGTCGTCGTCGTCGTCGTCTTCGTCCTCGCCTGCTAATAGATCGTGGCAATAATTTAATGGACATCCTACAGCCCCGCATCCCCTTTTAAGACCTCTTCTCGTTCACGTCGTGATGCCTTTTGGTCATGCGAACGCGAACGGGAGACCGAGACCGAGACCAGCATCTCCGCCTTGTAGAGGCGACTGTGTGCCTGCCCCGCCTGCGATCATGCCATTCCACAACCCACATATGGTGGCCTGGCCCTGACTTGGATTTATATTTAGTTCGCTTCCTGCTTCTGCCACTCGAGAGTTGGGCGATGGGAGCATGAAAATGGAAATGGGACCAGAAATGGGAGTGGGATGGCATGGGCCCTAGATGGGGGGAAATGTCTGTCGATTGTCGCTAAAATTGTATCGATTGCACTTTAATATCTCCAGTGATTTATGTTGATCGCCCGAGAAACACTCGCCTTTCCCCTTTGAAGTTTCAGAGGAACTCTACTTCGGCTGTCAAATCATAATTTCCAGCGACTATACATATATCATCTTATATTCTCTTTGTTGGAACTAAAATTAGTCAACGGCATCGCATCTCTCTGGGTCTCTGCTTTCTCCCCCCGCCTGCGGGGCACGAGCGGCAATAATTAAGAATTTTAACTTAATTGCTTCGGGAGGGGGAGAAACATGGAAAAATATCTTTATAAATATAGACCCGAAAAGAACTCGAAAAGTGCCCTGGAAAAATATACAAGTATGACAAATGTGGGGCTCCCTGTCTTGGGAATGGAACTCTCTAGGCATTAGCTCTTGGCATTAATATGTTTTGGTTTCAATTTAAATTAAAATTTAATTTGTAGAGCCCTCAATATAAAGCTGATCCATATCTGCCGTTTAGAAAGCAAAAAGATGCTGTGTCAGATGCCTTAAAAACCGCAAAAAAAAACAGGAGTAGAAGCTGTCAGGAATCCAGGGGAACACAGGAGAGTGCACAATTATTCAAATCAGATTTGTCTAGCTTCAATTGAAGCCTTCGTCTGTCGTCAGTCGTCTGTCGAGTGTCTCTCTTCCCGTGAATGCTGTGAATGCGAAATTAATTGAGACAACAGCGGCAAATTGTCGAGTGCGCTCCCGGGTATCCCGTAGTTGCATCTGCATATGTATCTATGTATCTATGGGATGGGAATGGGATGGAATGGACTGGGTGACAGCCCCGAGTCTCAGTCTGGTTGTCTGGGTCCGTCATAGGGCTTCTCCACAATGCAGTTGGATCGTTGGGCTGACTAGAGGTGAGAGCTAGAGAAAGAGGGGAAGGCATATTGCATCTGAACGAGGGTTGAGTTAAGCTTTTCCTTATTGAAATGTCCCGAGGAAATAAAGGTTAATGTTTATTTAATATAAAAGAGAACTTAATTCCTTTAAAAATCCGAAAACTAATTACAAAAATATTTAAATCATCTTTCTGTTATTAGAATATGATCTCAACCTGAACTTGAACTGTTCCACACAGTCTCCAGTCTAGAAATTTGCATAAATTTCAATTAAGACAGGGTCTAATATGTTTATAAATCAATCCTATAGTATATATATCCATGTATGCCGAGGAATGTTATCTCATCGCTTCATTCTCCTCTCAATTGAGTCAGAAGCACGATCGATTTAATGGAGATTGCTCCAATTCCGATGCCACTTCTTTATTGACAGCTTTATGAGTTCTCGGGCAGCCCTCGTCGCCACAGCGTTCCCCCATTTGATTTTATCGCAGATTTTGCAGATTTAGAGCAATAAACTTTATGAATCGAGGAGACAGCAGCGGCAGCGTTTTACAAAACCGTTAGACACTGAAAGATTTTGGTTGAGAAGAACCCGGAGCGGAGTTTAATTGACGTCGTCGCTGTCCCATTAATGCTAATTTGGTCAGATTTGGTTCCGAGATGTTTGGGGGGAACACAAAAGATGAAAAGCCAAACAAAGAACAGGCAGAAGAATCAAACAAACGGTTCTCCACGCATATCGCCAAGAACAACTCTTCCACGAGTTCTCACTTTCCGCCAAGTCGGCGAAAAATCCAAAATATGTGACAAGAATCGAGGGAAGGGAAGGCGAGACTCCTCCGGATTCGATTCGGGTTCCCATTTCGCTGGAATCCCGCTCAAAGTCTGACATGGGAATGTTTTTCGGTTGTGTTGTCAACAAACCCATAATAAACACCTAAAAAAAATGGCTCATATCATAAGGTGAGTCGCCTCGAATAATTTCAATAAATTGGCTGCGCCCTCGAATTTCGATTTTCGGCATTGACATTGGCATTGGGCTTGGACTTTGCTTTGAAGGCGGATTTACTGGTAATCTTCCCTCTGGTAACCCTTCCTCTTTTTATGTTTTTTTGTTGGCTTTTATCAGAGCGTAACGCCGCGCACGCGCTGGATCTAAAAAGCAGAACAAGGGATCCCAAAAAAGGCAGCTACTCCTTCTTTTCCTGCCGTTGCTGCTGTTCTGCACCTCGAAGGCTGCTCGCCTTGTTTTATTTTTATTTTTTATTTTCGGGTAGGCGGACGACAATCTAGTTCGGTTGCCAGCAGCTGACAAAAGGAGGAGGCGGAGCTGGGATCAGGCAGGAGCAAGGGCCAGCCACATCGCTAGGGGCTCCAAGGAACACAGAGTTCGAAAAAAGGTAAGAACCCGAGAATAATAATGGTAAAGGAGGCACAAATTTAATTTTTAAATTTATAAAAATCTATTTATTAAAAAGTATAATTTAATTGCCACAAAATAAGTTCCAAATTTGCGTAAAAAATTAGTAAAAAGATTGATTTTTATTATTCTATCAAGAACCTAAGGTAATATCAACTTTTTATAGTTGAAGAAATAAAAAACCTTGTTTATTTATATAACTAGAAAGTCGTACCAGTTACTCAAGCTTAATAATAATAATAATATCAACAAAGCATCGAATTTCCTTGGAGTCTGGCTTTCGATATCCCCAACATCTGCGGCTTTATGTCAATATTACTTTATTTTAACGGGAAATTAAAGCTTTAAATAAGAGAACCTCAAAGTTTCTTGGGAATAGAGCACTGGATATAAATAGGTACCAGTTACAACTCGGTTCCACAGCACCTGTAGAGTGTGTACGACTTCCTGGGAACTCTAAACATATTCTAACATATTGATTTCATAATAAGTAAACCGAAAAAGATCCTCTAATTGTTTTAAGTGTATTCTGTGCAAAGAGCGGGAAAAGGGAGAGAGGAAGAGAGAAAGAACAGATCGAAGTCCTGAGCCGAGTTCAATGTCAAGTTCGTGAGCTTCTCCTGCTGCCTCCGCTTCTTCTGCTCTTGCCTGCTCCACTTCTTCTCCGCCTGCACTTTTGTTGTTTTTTTTTTATTTTTGGCTTTTTGCAGTCTCCCGAGGGAGTTGATTGCCGTTGTTGCCATAGTGGCTGAGGTTGTTGTTGTTGTTTCTGGGCTGTATGCGCTCATCGCCCAAGTCATGCAGGAGGCCACGCCCCAAAAGTGACGGCATAGGCGCCAAGCTGCCAAAAAAAAAATCGGAGCTCCTTGCTCTCTCTCTCTCACCTCGCCTGCCTGCCTGCCTGTCATCTCCCTCCCACGCCCCGTTAAGTGGCCACTCTGGCGTCTCGCGAGATTTCTATCTCCGCGCGCGCCCCTTCCTGTCAAGGACGCACTCGGCCCGGGTCATGGCTCTGAGTCACGCTTTTGACAGCCCAGCGTGTGTGGGTGAGTCATTGTCCAAAATTCTGGAATCTGAGATCCCCAAAAAAAGCCTTACAAGGAAAAAAGTGCACGAAATTGGGCAAGGGAAGCAATTCAAGCGGAACGCAGGGCGATTAACGAAAGAGGCAAGCAAAACAAAAGCGCTTAAAGGGTTAATATAGCAACAACAACAAGAAGTTCAAGTTATGCAATAAGAATGTATGTGTAGGGGTCACCCCCTCCCTGTCTTGCTGGCACTCAGCAGCATCTCTTGATATTTATTTGTTTTCATCGCTGTTTTATGGCCTTTCTATCCCGTTAAAGGTTCTCTGCCTTTCCTTTCCCCATGTGTTCCTCTTCCCTTTCTCACTGTTGCTATTGCTGTAGTGGTGGTTTCTGGTGGTTGCAATGCCAAAAATAAAACGACAACAAACAACAAAAACAAGCGAGATGACGGAGTTTCATTAGCGCGTTTTAAACTAATTAAACACGCGAGATTATCTAGACCCCCCCCCCCTGCCGCAGCACGCAAATTTGAAGTTTTTTTTTGACAGCAACAACAATTAATCCCAGCTGCCTGGCTGTTGTTGTTGTTGTCGTTTGCAGGAACAGTTAGTTTTGGGAGAGCGAAAGAGAGAGCCGGCTGCTGCACGCACACCAACGCACACGCACGCACCACGCACACGGGAATTTTATTGATTTTTTCACACACAGAGGGCGAGAGGCAAGCACAATAATAAACGGGAGCTGCAGAGATAACAGCAAAAAGAGCCTGATAATGGCAAATAAGCAAAGGGAGCACCAACAAAAGGGGAAAGAGCGTAATTTGCAACACAAAGGTAAACACGAAAAGTGCATTACACAGCACAAAACAGGCTCAGACTCACTCTCTTCGTTGCTCTGCAGCTCGCTCTCTCTTTCTCCCCTGCACAGCTCCTTTTTGCTCCTTTCGCCGCAGGCTTCGCAGATTTTGGCACACGCCCAAAAATAAAGCGAATGACCGCACAATAACAAAAAACGCACACTCGCACACGCTGCACACGCAAAAACAACAATAATTGCAGTAAATGCCGGGGGGTGGCAACTACCGTTAGTTATCCCACAGGACTCACTTTTTTCACGCTCGCTCTCTTTGCTTTTTCTTTCGCTGCAACCTTTTGACGGCTTCTTTGGCTTTGAAATATTACTTATTCAAGCACTCCCTACTAATTAATCACTCGTGCTTAACTAAAACTAAGGCGCGCGACTTGCGAGTTTCGCTTTATTATTATTGCACTTTACTTGGCTGCGAAAGAACGCGGGCAAACTGATTGGATCCCAATTGCTTGCTTTTTTTCACACCATTTGTGTTTTCCGCACGCGAAATTCCGTTTTTGGGCGAAAACAAAGCGCGCCCTTAGGTTGAATTACAACCAAAAAAAAATAGTTACACGCCGTCGTCAGAAATTTTTTTTAAATGATTCGTTTTAGAGATTAGTGTGCCCGCCAAATTTTGCTTTTTATGCTTGAAATTTTGTTAGAAGAAGGGCGGATTTTCTCCTCCACGACAGTTGGTCACACTAACCGATCGGGACGTAATCAAACCACGTAAGTGAACAAAAACGTGAAGATTTACGACGTAAGGAAATTGCATCGAACCAGTGTGACCGCACTGCAGATTAGAAAATTCAGCATAGACTTGAGGATTTTGTCCTACGCGGCCTCTGGTCACACCTTATCACCATTGACCTAATCAAACTACGTATGTGAACAAAAACGTAACGGCTTACGACGTGAACAGTGTGCCCGCCAGGTTTTCCGTTAATTTAACTGCAGCTCGTCAAAACTGGTCACGTAAGTGGTGGGGAAGTTGGCTAAACCATAACGGATAGGAAGATAAACTAATGAACATAAACACACTCACCAGTAAAAGCACCAACACAACGAGGACAACAGTCTAAATTAAATGATTCAAAGCTAAATAAAAACACATTAACCTTAAAATAAGTAAAGTTTTTTAAATTATTTACTGAAAAGGCCTAAAAATGGGTGTGAAACCTTGGTGTTGGCTGAACAGTGCTGGAAAATATCAGACAAAAGAAGGCGGCAACTCTACGTTAAAACGGTAAATTCAAACTTTTTTAAAAAGGCACACGTGTTATATTTTCGTCAAGTTTTTGTGAATTAATTGTGGATTTTCTGGAAATATTATGCAAATTCTATACCTGTGGCTTTGGCCAGCGCTAATCGCGGCCATTGCCGCCGCGCCCCCCTCCGCCGCCGGCGCCAAGAAAGCAGCGGAGGTGGCCAAGCTGCGCAGCGAACTGGTAAAAGCTCTCGAAGAGAACGATGGATCAGCGGTAAGGAGGAACTCGCATTGGTGGCCACTTGGACTTGGTTAATGAGCTCTCCCCTTACAGCCCGGTCCGGTGGTGGCGCCCGTGTGGACGCAGCAGGGCGGACACCCCCTGCCAGAGCAGGCATCCAAGGTGGTCGTGGACACCGCCTCGCTGAGCAGCGCCGCCGCCGTTCGCCAGGAGATTCAGCTGGCGGTGGCCCGGCAGGGGCAGGCACCGGAGGTTGTGGAGCTGGAGGCGCACCTCAAGGAAAGGGGCAGCAGCGATAAGGAGGGGAACGTGAGCAGCGCCCGCCAGGAGATGCTGGGGGCAGCGGCTACGAAGGACGGCCTTGAGCCCAATGTAGTGGAGGCCAACTCGGCGCCTGGCATCGATCTGGAGCAGCTGCAGCGCCTGGAGCTGTCCAAGCGGCGGACACGCGACATGCTCGTCCTAGGCCACATCGAGGAGCTGCTGAACGCAAGCCTGCCGGCGGAGGTGGACCACTGGTTCGCCCTGCAGGCCAATGGCAGTGCCTATTTGGTGGGACAGCAGGCGGAGGCGCTCCTAGTGCTCACCGGAGACTTTAATCCTCTGCAGATTTATGCACTCTCCTCTCCCGTGACGGCTCTGCTGGGCTTGGATCGCTGGAACGGCAAGCGGCACGTCCAGGAGGGACTCCTCGTGATGGCCACCGAGCAGCAGCTCAGCTGGCTGCGCCTGGAGCCGGAGAAGGGGGGACTTGAAGCCTTCTGGGCCTGGCCGCTGGGCGGAGGCACAACTGTGACCAAGATGAGCGCCTTCAGCCTGGAGGGACGCGACTTTCTCGCCCTGATGGGCAATCGGACGATCAGCATTTATGCCTACGACCTGGAGGCGGAGGAGTTCTGGATTGCCCAGCGCCTGCAGCTGGCGGAGGAGATATCCGACCTGGCCGTGCTCGATGCGGGCCGAGAGGTGCTCCTAGTGGTGGGCCAGTTCGACGAGGCCTTGATCTACGCCTGCAGCCCCAGGGGGGAGCAGTTGCAGCTGCGCCAGCGCTTGGTGGCTCCACATGTGACCGGCATCACCGCCTTTCACATGGGCGGTCGCAGCTACCTGGCGCTGGGCGGGATCAGGCCCCAGATCCTGGTCTACGTTCAGGGTCAGCTGGTGCCGCGCACCATTCTCGGCCAGAATTTCGGCTTTGTGGAGCACTTCCTGCCCGTTCCCGTGCGCAGCTACCGCGACGATCTGCTGCTGCTCGTTCAGCATCGCGTGGTCTTCGATCCGCACTCGCTGCTCGTCCTGGAGGTGCTCGTGTGGACCGGCGAGGCCTTCGAGGCGGGTCTGCCTCCGCCCTGTGGGGGCTCCTACGGCGCCAGCTGCCTGCTGGATCAGGAGCGGGAGACGGGCATAGCGGGAGCCGCCCTGTTGCGCCGGCTGGATCAGCCGCCTCTGGTTTTGGTTCCCCGCCAGCAGGCGCCCTCGGCTCTCTTCCGCCTGGAGACGCAGCTGTTGGCGCGGAACTCTGAGTCGCAGGACCTGCAGGAGATCCACCAATTCATGCTGGACTGGGTGCAGGAGCAGGATGAGCTCATCGAGCTGGCAGAGAAGCTGATTGAAGAGCAGGAGAAGGAGGATGAGTACTTTGAGGAGGTATCCACTCCGCTGGTTTTCTGCGAGGGTGGAATCATTGAGGAGCTCTTGGTAAACGATGTCCGCTGGACGGGCGCGGATGCTGCTCTGGACCTGCTCGAGCTGCTCGAGCAGATTCGCCTCTTGGAGGAGCAGCTGCAGAGTCCCAAGCGATCGAAGCGCCAGCCGGATGCTCTGTTCAACTTTCACTACGAGAAACTTGAGGTGGACGCCATCGAGGCCGGCCAGCTCATCGTGGAGCAGCTCAACCAAGTGCGTTTCTACATACAAAACTCCTCGCTGGAGCTGCCGCTGGGCACGCTCAATGTCCAGGAACTCGAGCTGATGGAAGCGCCGGAGGAGCAGCTTGATCCTGTAGAGGCATCCGAGATCCACGAGGCCTTGCAGCTGGCTGGCGACCTGGAGTTCTCACTCATCAATGGCATGCGTTGGAGCCAGCTGCTCGAGGAGCTGGTGTGGCGCCATCGGCCCCTGAAGCTGTCTCAGCTTACGGTGGAGGGAGTAAGTCGATGTCTACTGATGGTTTCTCCCAGCTAATTGCTTGCTTTGTGATCTTTGCAGCCTGTGATCTTTGAGGATTCACTGCAGCTGAACTCTCTTAATGATCTGAGCTTCCCGGGCGACTTCCTTTGGTCGCAGGGCAACGAGACCAGCGTGGTGCAGGCGCCCAAGGAGTTCAGCAACACCCTTTGTAAGTAGCCATAGTTTTTATTGCATTTATCTTACTCCTCCAATCCTTGCTAGCTGTCAACGCCATTGATACTTCGGGGACCATCAACGGGATGAATCCAATGGATGCCATAACACTTAGTGATGCCCAGGACTGGCCGGGACTTGTGACCTTCTCCCATTTGGAGGTGTCCGAGCAGTTGGAGGTGAGTTAGAGTCTAGAAGTTCTGAATTCATGGAGCTGTTTAGTTGTTTACTCGGTTGTTAACTTGTTCATATGGTTATCTGTTCATTTATTGATTTGTTCATTTGTGTATTTGTTCTTCTATTCGTTTATTCATTTGATCATTTAGTTATCTGTTCTGTTTATTTATTAACTTGTTCATTTTTTCATCGTTTCATTTGTTCATATTCTCATTTGTTCATCTGTTCACTTGTTCATTTCTTCATCTGTCATATTTTCACTTGTAGGAACATTGGTTCATCTGTGTATTTGTTCATTTATTAGATAATTGAGTTATTCATTTATTTATCTTTTCTGTTCATTAATTAATTTGTAAATTTGGAAATTTATTCATCGGTTAATTTGTTTATTTGTTCATTAGTTTATTTCTTCACTTGTTCATTTGTTCATTTGTTCATTTGTTCATTTGTTCATTTGTTTATCAGTTCATTTGTTCCCTTGTTTATTTGTTCACTTGTTCATTTGTTTATTTGTTCACATGATCCTTTATTGCTTTGTTCCTTTGTGCATTTGTTCATCTGTTCATCTTTATATCTGTTTCTTTGTTTCGTTGTTTATCTATTCATTTGATCATCTGTTCATTTGTTTATCTGTTCATTTGTTCATTTATTTATTTATTCGTTTAATACTTGTTCACTTAATTATGTTCATCTGTTAATTTTGTTAATTTTTTGTCTGTCTTTTTAAATATTGAATAATAAATAAAATAAACAAGTAACCAAGCTTTATCTTAGACTAATCCCCATCCCCTTTCTCCTCCCAGCTAAATGGCAGCGCCCAGGGTCGTCAGTTCGAGGAAGCTCCCCTGAATCCCACTCTCCTGGAATCCCGCCTCATCCACGCCGACTGTCACTTCGATCAGATTCTGGTGCGCGGACCAGTTCGCCTCTCTGGCCAGCTGGACAACGACACCTTTGACTCCCTGCTGGGTGATCTCGTCCAGCGTTCGACCGACTCCGGCCAGGAACTGTTGGTGACTGGCGCCAAGCGGGTGGATCAGCTGCTCCTGCCAGTGGATGCCCACGTACTGGACAAGGCGATCAGCGGGATTCCCCTGGACGACTTTGTGACCAAGCACTTGCCGCAAACGCTTCGGAACTTGACGCAACTCGGTGGCTATGTCTACTTCCACCAGCTGCAGCTGGGCAAGGGCTTCACCTACGACGGCGTCCGCCTGGAGGAGCTTCTGGCGGAGAGCCTGCAACTGGATGGAGCATCTCCCCTGGTCTCTCCCCTCACTCGCCTCCGATTTGTGGGCCCGCCCCCGGAGTTTGAGAGCCTGCGGGTGAATCACAGCCTGAACCAGGTGCCGCTGGCCACCGGCTACCAGCAGCTCCACGAGCCGCTGCACCTCAACAAGGCCTCTTTCAAGAGGCTAGTGGCAGAGAAGGGCCAAGTGAACCACGACGTGACGGGAGGCGGCCTCCTCAATGGCCAGGATCTGGGGCATCTCCTCAAAGAGAAACCCCGCACCTGGTCGGGTGAGGTTCATGTCCAGGAGCTGGTACTGCCGCAGGGCGTGCAGGCGGATGAGCTGCAGGCCATCAAGGCAGACTTCCTGCTGGACTTCCTGCAGCAGCTGGACGAGCTGCCGCTGCTCATTCTCCAGGGACGCCTGCAGGTGGAGCGGATCGCCGTCAGCGGCTCTGTCCACGTGGCCGAAGCCCTCAACGGAAGGGATTTGAACGAGCTGCAGCGACAGGTGGTGTGGCTGGACAGGCCCAACGAGCTCAGGACCCGCTGGATCCTCAGGGAGCCGCCGCTTATAGAGGGTAATCTCCAACTCCTGGGCAGCTTCAACGACCGCCTGCTCCCCGAGCTCCTAGACGACATTGTCTTCCGAACCGATGGTCAGGAGCTGCACATCATCGAGGGCACCAAGAGCTTCCGGGCGCCCGTGCACGTGGACCACCTCCAGCTGGCCGCTCTCAATGGGATTCCCTTCGAGCGGCTGGCCAACAAGATGGAGCCCCTGAACCTCTCGGGAAGTGTCCACCTTAAGGGACGTCTCTTCGTAGAGGATCTCCAGCTGCGAGGATCGATCAATGGGGATCGGGAATCTGTGAAGCAGCTGGAAAAGCAGCTCCGCTGGGACTCGAGCCATCAGAACTTCGTTCAGCTTGGCGAGGTTGAGGTGCCCGCCAAGCAGCTGGATCAGCTCGTGGTGGAGGGTCACCTGGGCAACAGAAGCAGCGGCGAACCGCTCCGGGAGACCTTCGATCAGCTGATCTTCAAGCAGCAGCAGCCCAGGATTCACCTTAAGGGCCACAAGACCTTCACGGGACGGGTTCGCATACGGGATGGCGCCTGGATCAATAGTCTGAATGGCTTGGATCTGGACGAGCTTCTAAGGCAGCTCATCTTTGTTGACTCTTCAGAGGAGGTGACTCTCCTTACACCCGTTCGCTTTGAGGCTCCTATAGGGATGAATCATCTAATGGCGGAGCGCCTGGTGCTCGCCGGGCAACTGCTCAATGGCTGCAATGTGAGCCAGTGGCTCCTGGACACCATACGCTTGGATCGGGACTTTCAGAGCCCAAATGGTGAGGAGAAAAGGAATTTAAATGGGTTTTTAATAAGTTTCTTTGTTCCTTTCAGTAACCTTTGCTCCGGGCTCGCTGGATGGCAACTCCTTGGAGGTGGAGCAGCTCAACGAGGTAGATCTATCGCGCCTGGTGACCCTCTACACTCAGCAGCTTCTAGTGGAGAACCTGACAGCCGAGGAGGTGCTCCTGGAGGGGCAAGTACTCGTAGGAGGCAGCGTCAACGGTCGCAATCTGTCGGCGGAGTATGCCAACACTCTCATGGTGAGTTGTCCACCAGCTCTGGCTCCTTCTCTGAAGCCTGGAACTCCTTTTCCTCCAGACAAATCCCCCAAACAAAGAGCAACGCGTGGAGACACCCCTGTTCCTCTCCACCATCGATGTCCTAGGACCCCTGGACATTAACTCCCCCGTCAGTGGCCTCAACCTCAGCGACGTGGCCTCCCTGACCGAGGATCCCCTGCGCCTGCAGTCGCCCTTGTACTTTGCTACCCTCGAGGCGCCCTTCCTAAGGACAGCTCAAACCCTGAACGGCTTCGATTTCAAGGATTGGTATGAGCGTAGCCTCTGGGCCCGGGGCAGGCAGCAGCAGGAGATCACCGGGAATTGGAGGGTCAAGAAGCTGCGAGTGAAGCAGCCCGCCGAGGAGTTGCGACCACGTCGACAGACGGCCAAGGAGAGCTACCGGGAGCTGTGCGAGCGCCTAGCGAATATACTCCTGCCCTACCAGGTGCAGAAGTTCCGCAGGAGTTTCTCGGTTAACCAAGGAGAGGACCAAGACGATGTGCGTCGCGTGTTTGCGGTGGAGGCGCCAGGAGGCCTGAGCTACTTACTCATAAACGAACGCTCCTGCTGGACGCGGATTTATCGATGGAATGGCACCGGGTTCGAGCGAGCTGGGGGCTTCCAGAGCGGCCCTGTGGATGAGGTGACTGCTTTGAGGGTGGAGAACTCCACTAGCTCAGTCCCGGAGTTTGCCTTCATGACCAGCTACGAGATGGCGGAGGACGAGCACGAGGCCAGCTGGAACTGCAGCGGCCTAAAGGCCAGCCTCCTAAGCTGGCAGGTGGTCAGGGAACCCCAGGATATGGAACCCATGAATGTCCCCTTAGACACCCTAAGAGCCCTTCAGCAGGAGCTGCAGGAGAGTCAGCATCCCGTGTACCAGCAGGCCATCAAGTACCTCCGGCGACCCACCATCGAGTCGCAGCTGGGCAAGGAGTGGCAGGAGCAGAAGCGGCAACAGGAACTGGATCCCGCCGAGCTGGAAGGGATGCGCCGTCGCCTGCTGGACACCTTGGAGTTTCGGCTGCAGGCCGAGGTGAACATCACCCAGCTGAGCATTCCCGAGAGCGATCTGTTCGACGAGCACCTGGTGGAGGACTTCCTGGAGCTGCAGCAGCAGCTGCGCGGGCTAAGAAGGCGCCTGGACACGGACACTCTGGCGCTGCCGGACACTCCGGCCCGCGTGCTGGCCGCCCGCAGTGCCCAGCTCATCTGGCCCGTGCTCCAGGAGCTGAGGGGGCTTTCAAGAGGCAATGGGACTGGTCACCAGGAGCAGCTGCTGGAGCAGGCCCTGCTGGATGTCCTGGCATTGGCCAATGAGGGTAGCAGCTCCTCTGGTGACGACGAGCGACTGCATGCGGTGATTGAGAGATTGCGGAGATTGCAGCAGGAACTGCATCCTCCGCCGGAGGAGACTCTGGGCTCGGCTTCTGACAGAGAAGATCAGTTCCTTCACTCTCCCAATCTCGACTGGCGGCCCCTTCAAACCCTTCGCCTTTACGTAGGACCCTCTAACCGACCTCGGCTCCTGTACGCCCGCCTGACCCTGCTCACTCCCGCCGCTGGAGGACCTCCTTCCACCACTCCCTCGACCCACATCCAGTTACATCATGCCAATGGCTCTGTATTCCAATCCCTGGCCGCGGAGTCTGAAGCCCGCCACCTGACCACTTTGCGTATAAAGGATGAGACCCTGCTGGCCTTCGTCGAGGGCTGCTGCTCCATCCGAGTGCTGATCTATCGCGGAGTCCAGGGATTCGTGCCCTTTGCCCAGTTCCCTGCTGGGGAGCAGGAGGTGCTCCAGCTGCTGGGCCTGCGCGTGCCGCTCAAGCGATCGCCTGGCGCCCTTTACTACCTGGCAGTGGCCCAAGCCAGAGGGGTCACCTTCTACGAGCTGGTGGTGGCCGGATTGCTGGAGCCTTGGCTGAAGTGTACCTAGAGTTGGGGATGTCCTTGGAATCTCCCCTAAAGGGATTCCTGGATTGATAGATTCTTGGTTATGTGTTAATTGGTGTTAGTTTCTTTCGGTTAAAATTTGTATTTTGTTATTTGATTTCCTTTGTATTTTGGTTTAATTAGAAATTGCAAATAAATGTTGAATTGTTGAACTTATGGGTTGTTGTTGGTGAATTTGTGAGTTGTTGAGACCTTAAATTATTGAGTTCTTCAACTGATAAGTTGTTGAATTAGTGAATTGTTAAAATTATGGGGTATTGAATTGATAAATTCTTGCATTGTTGAGTTGCAGAATTGGTGAGATCTTGAATTGTTGAAATATTGAATTGTTGAAACTTTAAATTGTTGAGTTGATGAGCTAATAAGTTCCAGAGTTGGTGAATTGTTGAAATTATGTGTTGATGAAAATATTAATATGATAATTTCTTCAATTTGAAAGTTGCAAAGTTAATGAGTTGTTGAATTGTTGAATTCTTGGGTGGTTGAACTCTTGAATTCTGAAGTTGATGAGTTTTTGAGTTGCTAGGTTGATGAATTGTTGAATTTATGGGATATGGAGTTGATCATTTGTTGAAATGTTTAGTTGCTGAGTTGGTGAACTGTTGAACTATTAAGTTCTTGGGTTGTTCAATAGTTGAATGCAGGAGTTTATGAGTTCTTGAGTTAAAATATTTACACCAATATCGGAACTACTATACCCTTGCAGAACGTATAGTTTCTCATATAGATACGAACGAAATACCAGATGAACAAAAACTTTCCTTGCGTTTGAAATTAATATAACAGTTTTAAGCCAGAGGGATACCAAAAGAGAGAGAGAGAGAGTCAGAGAGATCCCAAAACTGTTATACAAAAGTTTGGCGAAGAGTTCAGCTTCTACCAGTTGCCATTTCCGGCTGTAAATGGCCAGTTTCTGGAGGGGATCAAGCTCTGTAGGCTGAAATAAAAATTCCAAGGATGAATGCACTTCTCCAACCCAAAATTTCCGAAAAAAAAGACACCGTTATCCCTTAACTACATATATCGATATATCTTTTATTCAAGGCTTCTAGTTACAGTTACACAATCCTTCATATACATAGCGAGGAGCACCCAGCGCGAGGTAGGTGCTCCACCTTGATCTCTCGGTGATTGACTCTTACAGCCTAGGCCCGACTTACGACTACGGGTTCCCCCCCTGGATTGCGGATCCCCATCCGAGGGGGAGGGAAGCGGACTGGGAGGAGGACAGTGACTACAATAAATACACACACAAATTGCAAGGATAACAAGGATCTAGAGGGGATCTAGGGAGGATCTAGGGAGGAAGTGGAAGCTAGGAAGGAAGCGGGGGAAACATATGTACAGCTACTCCTTGGGTCCGTGGTCCTCCTCCTACGACGAGGGTATTTTGACGGGCAGAAAGAGACTCGGATCGCCAATCTTGGGACTGAGACGCACCACCACCTGGTCGTCGCCGTCGCCCACCTCGAGGAACGAGTTCCAGTCGGCCAGGAAGTAGAAGCCGTTCTTCTTCTTCGGCGGCGGCGGCTCCTCGCTGACGGGATCGGGGCCAAAGGAGTCCGCCAGGTCGTCGAGGGAGCCATTGCGTGGCTCCTCGGTGGTGGTGGTGGTTGTGGAGGTGCTGGACTCCACCTCCTGCTCTTCGCCGGTGGCCCCCTTGGTGTCGCCATCGTCTAGGCCCAGACTCAGGCTGATCCTGGTCGGCGCCTGGGTCGTTGACTCCTCCTCCTTGGCAGCCTCGCTGGTGCTGGTATCCTTGGCCTCGCTCTGGCGCCGCGACTTCAGGGTCTCATCCTGGCCCGTCTGCAGGGACTGGAGATAGGCAGCATCCGGACTGGGACTGGGACTGGGACTGGGACTCGGGGGCACCTTGTCCAGGCTCACGTTGAGCTGCTGCAGCTCCTGCAGGTTGCTGATCAGCCTTTGAAGCTCGCTGAGTTCGCTCTTGGAGCTCTCCTCCCGCTTATCCTTGGGTGTGGCCTCCGCCTCCTCCTCCGGCTTGGCCAGCTGGTAGTTCAGCTCGCTAAACTCCGCCATCAGGTCGCCATCCAGCTCACCCATCCTCGACTCAGCCTCCCCCCCTTCGAGATCCTCTTCGGCATCGCCTGCGCCCTCATCGCTGCGCCTGCGGAAGCCACTGCCCACGGCCAGGCCCAGCTTGGGCGCCAGCTCGGTGCTTACCCCAATCCTGTTGGCCGCCCGCTTGATGGCCGCCTCGATGATCTTGGTGGCACTGAACACGGGCAGCTCCAGGCTGCTCTCCGTGCTGGGCCTGGGCTCCACGGGAGCAATGCGTATTCTCGGACGGCTGGTGGTCAGCGAGAAGACCGCCGGCGAGGAGGTGTCGTGGACCTGTACAGGCGCAGGGGTCGTGGTGGTGGTGCTGCTGGAGGAGGATGAAGAAGTGGAGGTAGCTTGGAGCTGGCTCTCCAGCTGCGCTGAGAGCTCGTGGGGCAGGGCCACACCCAGCTTCTGCAGCTGCTGGGTGTTGTAGAGCAGCTTCTGCAGCTCCTCCAGGTCGGCCTTCCTCGTCTTGGGTGTGGGTGTGGTGGTGCTGGTGGCCTTTCTGGTGGCTATAAACCGTGGCGGCGCCTGGGTCTGGCTCTTGTAGATGGGCTGCATGTGCTGGTAGCTCTGGCGCTCGCCCGTGTCCTCCAGGCTGCCAAAGAACTGCTGGAACTGGCCAAAGTCCAGCTCGGAGGCTGAGGCTCCCTTCTGAGCTGGATGGGCGGGCTGGCTCATGGCCAGCTCTCGCAGCTCCTCGCTGGAGGATTGCAGAGGCGTCGCTGTGGTGGTCTGGAGGGGCTTCTGGTAGACAGGCAGATCCAGCTTGAGCTCGGGTTCGGCTTCGGTCTCCAGAGCCTGCTCCTTGGCCGGCTGGGCGTAGACAATGTGGGCTCCGCTTAAGCTCTTGACGTTGGGAGTGCGCACCGAGGCGGCGGTCACCAGTTGCTGCTGCTGGTTCTGGGTAGGATGAGGATGGGTGAGCTGCACCCTCTCCAGCTCCTGCACCTTGCTGAGCAGCTTCTGCAGCTGCACGTAGTCCTGCGGCTGCACCTCGTCCGGGTGGAGGCCGTTGCTTCTCTCAAAGCTGCTCAAAGGACGCTGCTTGGAGGTGGAGGCTGCGGTGGATATCTCCACAAGGCCCAAGCCTCCTCCATAGCCTGGAGTCTGCGTCGGGGACAACTCCTGCAGGTGTGCAAAGTCATTGCTGGGCAGGCTCTGACTCAGTCCTGGATTCCTCGAGCCTGTGGCCACATTCCTGCTAAGGAAGTTGGGCGGCGTGGTGGGCTGCTGCAGCTGCTCCAGCTGCTGGACGCGGGTAATCAAGGCCTCGAACTGGGCATGGTCCACCGAGGGAGTGGGTCGGGGCGTGGTTGTAGTTGTACTTGAAGTGGTGCTTGTACTGGAAGTCGTAGTGGTCTTGGCCTGCTGCTGCTTCTTCTTGCTGTTCCTGGCCTGCTCGTACAGCTTCTCCAGCTCCCGATCATCGCTGAGCAGACGCTGCAGCTGCAGGAGATCGGCGGCCCCCAAAGAGTTGGTTGGACCCAAGCCCAGACCCAGGCCCAAGGCGGCACCCAGGCCAGAGTTCCTCAAAGGATTGGCTGTGGTGCTACTCGTGGTAGTGGTGCTGCTCCTGGACTGCTCTAGTTGCTGGAGCTGCTTGAGGATGCGCTGCAGCTCCCGGGCCTCGCTCTGGGCGGGCGAAGGCGTCGTCGTGGTGGTCGTAGTAGTACTCGTCGTGCTGGAGAACCTGCTGGCCAGACTCTGGGCACTGGGATTGGCCGCCTTGATCACGTTCTCCGGATTGATCTTGAGCTTCTCCAGCTCCTGGAGGTTCTGCAGCAGCTTGGACAGCTCGTCCGTGCTGGTGGCCATGGCCTGCTGGTTGCCGCCATTGGCAAAGTTCAAATCGATGTTGGGATCAATCCTCCTCCGCGGCTTCTTGGCCTCGATGAGTAGGGGCTCACCATGGGTGATCAGCTGGACGGGAGCAGGCGTCGTCGTGGTCGTAGTGGTGGTGGTGGTGGTGCTTGTACTAGTGCTAGTGGTGGCTCTAGTGGTGGGTCTGGGCGTACTCCTGGCCTTGGGCTTGGCCTGCTGCGATTGGAGCCTCTCCAGCTCCTGGAGGTTCTCCAAAAGCTTGGCCAGCTCCGCATTGCCTTGAGGGGGCAGCCTGGCAGTGGCCGTGGAGAGCTCCGTGTGGGCTCCAGTGGGCTCCTCCGTGGGTTTCGGAGGAGTATCCTTCTTGAGCGCCTTGGGCGCCTTCTTCACAATCCCAAAGCGTGTTAAGTACCCCTCCACCTCGGGCTTCACGCGCAGCTCCTCGCCTATGTTCAGGGGCTTGAAGTTGGAGTAGGCCTCCGGCCGGATGCGGGCTCCCTGGAGGCCTCGGAGATCGGCCACTGCCACCACCGAGGGCTGCGGGGCACTCTCCGCGGGGTAGTAGTCGTCCAGGGCATAGCGCTTGTGGGCAGCCGAGTCGCTCTTTCCGCCAGAGACTATGCCCAGGCTCTCGAGGATGTCGGCCACGGGCTTCACCGTCACCGTGGTGGCACTCGATTCCCTACCCGGCTTGGGCTTCCTCAGGAACTGCGCATTCTTGGCGCTATAGTGGGAACTGAAGCGGGCGGCGGGCGGAGGAGGAGGAGCCGGATTAGCAGCCGCCGTCACAGGCTTGAAGTCCTGGTAAACCACTGGCGGGGGAGCCGGCGGATGGTAGGTGGTGGCCAGCGGCATGGGCCTAAACTGCAGCTGCTGCTGCTGCTGGAGGGGATTCCCCAGATGCAGGCTGTAGGCCGGCTTGTAGGTGGTGGCAGCCACTGCAGGATTGCCACCCGGCACCGTGCTCCTTGGCAGGGCGTTGGGATCCGGCGTTAGGAACTTCACCGGATCGGGCGGCGTGTAGGCATCGATGACCCGGGTGACCGGCGGACGCGTGTACAGCTCCTGGAGGTTCTCCTCCGTGTTGTTGTCCGTGTTGAAGGGCAGGACGAGCATCAGGGCGCGCATGCTGTCCGCCCGGCTCATATCGCCCGCCTCCAGGCTCTTCTCGTACTCCTCGCGGGTGACCTTCTCGTACAGCTCCTCGATCTCGCCTCTGGGATGGGTTGAGAGAGGGTCAGTCGGGGATTCTTTTGGCGAAGATTTACTTACCGCGTCAGTCTGGGCAGCGCTGGGTCATTGGCCAGGATCTTCTGGACCTCGTCAATCGTCTGCTCGATCTCTGGCGGCTGGAAGAAGCTCTTGTCCAGCTGCTGGCGCGCATTCCCACCCTGGATGGTGGGCACTGCCCGCGCCATGCCCCCCAGTTGGAGGAGGGCGACCAGCGCCAGGCACTCGCGGAGCATCCTGAAGGACCAGGTAGAAGTCTGTGGTAATGGGAGGAAGAAGAGGTAAGGTTAATTTAATTATTGTTTTCTAAGGGTTAAGTTAAGTCCCTTTCTCAATGACCGGTCAAGGTTAACCTTCAGTTTAGGGTCACTTAAGTCCTATAGAATTCTAAAATGTTTCCCGATTAAACAAATTGTTAAAATGTCTTCCAAAAATTTAAAAGTTATCGAGCATAGGAACTGTTAACAGTCGCCGAAAAATATATTTAACCGCCACTTAACCTCAGGTTAGGCAAATATATTGTAGAGTTCATTCACTTAGCCGGAGCAGTTTCAAGCGTAATGTTTCTTATACGAATTTTCATAATTAACTTTGTTTGGGTATAATTATATTCTAGTTTTATTATTTTTAATCATATTACTTTCATAGCCTTATTTTCACAGTTAAGTTTTGCAATTTGTAATGTTTTCTTTGAAAAAAGTTCAAAAGGAATTGTATAATGTTTCTTTTTGCAGGATTACACTACGTAAACCTTAAATAAATAAGCATTCAAACCTTTATTACCATATATTTACCTAACCTGAGCTTTAACTGGCAGTAAAAATATTTTTAATATCACAAATCCTAATATTATCGGAACATGTTTCTCTAAAACCCAAATAATACATTGTTTGACCCACAACGATGGGAAAATAATAGAAAATATATTTTGCCGGACTTCTAACAACTAACCGGTGGTTAACTGGAGTTAACTTTTAGTATTACAAAATATTTTATAATCAAAACATAATACTTTTAAAGGAAAACCGTACATAATTCGATATACAATAATGCGGAACTAATATAAAAAAGATTTTGCTGGATTTTCAAGACCTAACCGGAGGTTAACCTCCAGTTAATGTATTTTATAATATTACAAGCTAAATTTCGCTGGACTCTTTAGCTATTACGAGTGAAGAAGGCGAGTTGACACCTTTCGATTTCGTTTTCGTTTTCGTTATCGTTTTCTCCCCGTGAATGGATGACCCACCGACCGAGCGACCCAGCGACCACTGAAGCATATTAACCACTCATTAGCCGCTAACCACTTCCAGTTCGGCGGCTGTTAATAATCGAGTTGGATTTCCCCTCAATTCCAGATCCCAGCTCGCGGAGTGAGGTTTCCGCCCAGGAAAAAGGCGACCAAGAGGGAAATAGAAATAATAAATAATAACCGACTGAAGCCGAGAGAAAGAAATCAAATGAAATGCATGACAAATTTTTCGTCAAAAAAGCGGAGACAGGTGACGAATAAAAAGCAGAAAAGACAGACAAAAAAATGGAACAAATATGTGGACAAGTGTACGGAATCTCGACGTAACTCGAAATCAGAAAGCACTTTTGGCCGAAGAGCAGAGGTGGGAATCACCATCATTTGTTAGGAGGATATTCGGGGATTACGCAAGGCCCAGGATGGGGTTCGAGAGACTGGCAGAGTGATGCAATGGAAATTAAATGAAAAACCAAAGTGGAAATGGAAATGGTAATGGCCGAGTAATTAAAATGGAGCCTGCGGCGTGGATCTTGTTCAATTTATGACAGCTTAACGGGCCTTAGAGGAGGAGGAGCTGCTGGTCGGTGGTCGGTGGAGTACTCCATCTATCGAGCCCATCGAAGCGTTTAATTTTCACTTAATTGCCGTAGTTAAATCATAAATTTAATGAGTGCCGAGTGTTGTGCGGTAGAAAGCGATGACGACGACGGTGACGGTGGCGGTGACGAGGTTGTCTTGTCCAGCACGCCAGCGAAGCCGTTAGCGAAATGAACTGTTAGATAATCTCGGAGTGGAAACGTGGACTAGAGCTAGTTATGGCCAAGCTATGCTCCAAGCTCCAAGCTTCAAGCTCCAACGAACTGCCACTACGTGCCGGGCATTCTAAACGAGATCGTCGTCAATCGGGGCTAAACTGCAGTCTGGACTGCTCTGAATGGGCCTGCAAATGGGCTTGGAATGGCAACTGGGCAGCTGGGCAGCTAAGCATCTCGGTCTCCGAGTCGGAATGCCGTCGGTTGAGATCTCTGCACTCAACTGGGTTTAATGAGGGGCAATGATACTTCACATTAACACTTGAGACGGGCTGCCTATGAGTCTGGAAGACCAGGTTACGCAGTTTGCCGCTACAAGTGGGGGTAGGAATGCGAACTAAAGTTGGATATCAGCAAGAAGCATGCTTCTAGCAAGCTTAGATTCCTAGATAAGTGAGCAAGTTTAACCTTAAACCTTTGTTTCTGGGTAAATTGTTTTTTTAGGATCGCAGCTAGCCCCTTACTAAGTTTTATTAGTGTAACAAAGATAAAACTCGAGCTTCAAAGCCTAAAAAATTAAGTTCTGTGAGTTATTTTAATCTAAACCATTAACTTCTCGGGTAAATCTTTATTTTAGGACTCCAGCTAATAACATACCAAACTTTACTACTGAAACTATTGTAAAACTCAAGTTACATCATGCTTAAAAATTAAATTCCATGGGCTCTTTCAACCTTTCCCATTGGCTTCTCGGATAGATATTTATTTTACGACTCTAACTAATTACATACCAACTTTCATGTCTCTAACTGACGTACAACTCGAGTTACATCATGCTCTAAAGCTTAAAAATCAAATTCCTTAAGCTATATTAAGCTAATCCCCTTACTTCTCAAATAAATCTCTATTTTAAGATTCCAACTAATTGCATACCAAATTTTATGACTCTAACTAACATACAACTCGAGTTACATCATGCTAGCAAGCTTAATAACTAAGTATTGTGTGCTATTTCAATCTAAGAAATCTACTTCTCGGGTAAATCTCTACTTTAGGATCTTAACTAACCACATACCAACTTTCATGACTCTTACTAACGTAAAACTCGTGTTACATCATGCTCTAAAGCTTAAAAATCAAATTCCTGGAGCTATTTCAAATTTTCCCATTGACTTCTCGGGTAAATCTCTATTATAGGATCCTAACTAACCACATACCAATTTTTATGACTCTAACTAACGTACATCTCGAGTTACATCATGCTATAAAGCTTATAAATCGAATTCCTTGAGCTATTTCAAACTTTCCCATTGACTTCTCGGGTAAATCTCTGTTTTAGGATCCTAACTAACCACATACCAACTTTCATGACTCTACCTAACGTAAAACTCGAGTTACATCATGCTTTCCTGCTTAGAAATCAAATTCCATAAGCTATTTCAACCTAACCCATTGACTTCTCAAGTAAATCTCTATTCTAGGAACCCAGCTAACCCCATACCAACTTTCAAGACCCTAACTTAAGCAGAACCCAAGTTACTTGGGTTATTATTTTTTGGTAACCATTTACCAGCTAATTCTGGTACAACAAACTCGCTCCACACGTCGCATACGCAATTCCGCTTTGCATACAGCGATTAGACCTCAAAAAGTGGGGGACAACAATGCATTTAAATTTCATAATCCCCCCCCCCCCCCTCCCCGGTATTCAAAAGGCAAATAATTTGTTGCCATTGCGGCAGCCGCAAGGCCCACGAAATGTGAGTCAATTGCATTTCCAATCCGGCAGAAAGAGGCACGATAACAGGCCCGAGACGATGACGATGACGACTCCAACTCCGACGACGTCACTGAAGCGCATTAAACGTAAAACGTAAAGTAACCGCGAGTACTCACTCCCAGCTCCCAGATGTGTGGTAACAATTAAGGCTGTGTTAAGTAATTCCCAGCGATTATTAATGTTATTAGCCGCTGAACATAGCCCAATAACCCGGCCAGTGCCTGTGCCTGTGCCTGGGATATTCATCTATTGATTGCTCTGGCTTGCTCTGATTCGCTTTTCATCATTTTCCATTTTCCCAGCTTCGGCTTCCTTGGGTTTTTTTCATTTCGCGAACACATTAAAGGCGGAAGCCCGCCAGAAGTCGGAGTCGGAGAGCTAAAGGCCATGATCCGTAGTCCGGGGTGAAATGGTAGTGGAATGTATGTAGGAAATGTTAAATAATACTTTATAAAGTCCAAACATTGGAAGAGTCTAGATTATGGCAACTTGTGGGACTTAACTTAATAAAACAAATTCTCTATTAAAAAAAAATATCACAACTTTTTTAAGCTATAAAAATACTATAAATAGGATCTTCACCTTAGGAATTCTCCTAAAAAATTGCTAATAAATAGGTAAAAAGAAACCAATGTCAATAGTAATTTTTAGAAGAAAGAAGAAGGCTTTAACATTAACCAACAAATTATTATAACTTTTTTAGAGCTATAAAAAAAACTTTTGGTAAGATGTAAGCCTTAGAAATTCTCCAAAGCAAGCAGCTAATAAATTAATAAATTAAAATATATAAAAATACTTTCGGTTCTGGCAAGACTTTTAAAATAAAACTAGGCGGAAATGCTTCTTAAATAATTATAAGAAATGAATATAATATAATAAATATCAATAAAAGCCCGACATCATTCTCTAAATAAGTATAGCACAATAAAGGTCAATAACAACCTGAAATCTTTTTCTAAATAAATATAATACAAGAAATATCAATAAAAACCTGAGATCCTATAACTAAGCCCCAGAAATTAAGGAAAAATACCAACTAAGATCTCTTAATAAATAATTACCCAAAATAACAATCCCTTAAGATTCAAAGTTAAACTTTGGCTTCTGTCTAAGGTCACAGCAAACGTGAAAGGGAAACCTCACTAAACTCGCACCTAAATTGTCACCGAAAGGTTAATAAATTCATGAGAAAAATCCCTAAAGATCAGTGGACCCTTGACTCGAATGACTTTAACCCTGAAATGTTTACAGCAATCACGCGGCAATTTACAGTAACCATCGCAAATCGCACAGAAAAAAAAAACGGAGCAAAAACTAAAATAGAAACAAAGACAAACAAAAGACAATTGTCTGGGCCTCTTCATTAGTTGGGCTTAATCAAGAGCAACCAACGAGCAGCACTTAGCCTCGCTGGGAGCTGGGAAAGGTCAGCTTGATTAGCTGGCCATTAAACTGGGTGGAGTTTGGTCCAAGAAGGTGTGGATGGCTAGAGATGGTTTCTTGGAAGCGTGAGTTAAGAAGGGTCGAAGAAACTGTGTCAGCAGAGGGAACAAGAGACTAGGTGAGGTCTTTCATTGAAAATAATTATTATAATTTTATTTATTCCCTTATATATTTTTGATTTAATTTTTTAGGCTAAATATTCCATCTAAAAATTAAATTTAAATTGAATTAGAGAGGGGTAGGTGAGATCTTTAATTGAAAAGCATCTTTATAATTCTATTTATTAATGTACACATTCTTAAATAATTTTGTTTTAATGATTTAAAGAGTCTGATAATCTAGGTCACTCAAGAGTCAGTCTCTGCTTTATTCTAACCTCCTTTGTGGCCTTTTTGAAGGTCACAGCTACAACCTGTCATAAGCTGCCACGGCAGCATTTCCGGCTTTTTGAGAAAGCGCCCCGAGCCGGCTGCTCTCACTCCAAGTCCGGTCGATTAGTCAGGCCCAAATGTGAGTCGCTCGCTCCATCAGCAGCCTCATCTGCACTTCATCTTCAGAGTCATCTTCAGCCTCATCTTTAGCTTCATTTTCAGCCTCATCTTGAGCCTCATCTGCACTTCATCTTGAGCTTCATCTGGACCTCATCTCTAGCCACATCTTTAACTTCATCTTCAGCCTCATCTAAACCTCATCTTCAGCATCATCTCTAGCCACATCTGCACCTCATCTTCAGCCTCATCTGCACCTCATTGTAAGCCCCATCTGGACCTCATCTTCAGCCTCATCTCTGGCCACATCTAACCACATATTGCACTCCATCTTCATCTTCATCTTCATCAGCTGCCGCCGCACCACTTTTACTCGCAACTTGTTCCTTGTTTTTCCTTGGCCAGTCAGACGGGTCGCCAGGAGCTGGACCAGCTCCACTGCACTGGTGGATTCTATGTTCGCCAAACCGCATATGACAAGTGAATGTTGTTTTGGGCGGCCAGGAAAAAGCCAGTAACTACCAAAAAGAGACCCAAAACTGAACCAAGTCGAGCGAGAGCAACTTGGCCAACTGGCTTTTGGCTTTGGCTTGGACTTTGGGTTTGGGTTTGGTTTTGGTTTTGGTTTTGGTATCGTGTTTAGTTTCGAATATTTCGAATTTGGTTTGTGTTTGACTTGTTTATTGGCACTTTTACCCAGTCGATCGATTGATTTCTTGCCTTGGCAGATGCTTAATTATTGTTTTTATTATTATTGTTCGGCCCCGTCTTCAGGTCTTCGCTTCGTTTCTGTTTGTCAAGTGGCTCGGCTTGGCGCTGTTTCCCTTTTAGTTTTTTTTTTTTATGGACACTTTCACCGACGTATGAAATAACAACAACCACAATTTCAACAACAGCGGCAATAATAATAAATATTAAAACACTTTACATGCTTGCCTCTGCTTAATTTTTCTCAAATAGCTTTTTTTCCTTCTTTTTTCTTCTTTTCGGTTTATTTTTGGTTTATTTTTGATAATTTCTTGGCTCGCTGGTGGCCGTAATTGTGATGAAAAGTGTCGCCGGAATTGTGTTGTCTGAGTTTATTATTTCACTGTCGGTGATTATAAGTCTGCTCTGGTTTTGGACTTTAAGTTGGTTATATTCACCAGGTTACTTCATTAGCCCCACACTTCCTTGGGCTTTCGCGCCTTTCCTTTGCTGAGATTGTGAAAACTTTGATGGTTTTTTAAGTGAATAATATGTTTTTTCACGTAATGATTTGTTGGGAGGCGGAGTTTGGGGGGTACAAAGTGTATTTTAGGGACAGAGAACGATTAAATGCGAAGAAATAAATTAATGAAATATAAATGATAGCTCTCTTTGCTGACATTTTTCTTGGTTTTATAATTATTTCTTATAATTGAAACCTATTCTTATATATTTGAGGCAGTAAGTAGGTGAAAAAGACCCAACTACCGAAGCATAAATACTTCTTAATATTACTTCTCTTATTAATTTATCATTAGTTAATTTTTCTCGAAATAAAATAAATTAAATTACTAATGATAGCTCTCTTTGAAGGCATTTCTTATAATTTAGAGTACTTCTAATATGTTTTAGGGAAGTAAGTAAGTGAAGTTATCGTAGTTAATGGATTATTTCTTATAATTTAAACACATTCTGATATATTTTAAGGAATTAAGTAACTAAAGCAGACCAACTACTGAAGCATAAATACTTCTAAAAAATTGTGCATAGATTTCTTGAACTAAAGCTTCTCTCTTTCTATTAATTCTTCTTTCTTGACTAAAAACTGCTCTCTTTCCGAATTTAAGCTCAGATATTACACACATTTTAAGCTTTATAATTATTTATAAATTATTTATTTTAATTGAATAAATTACAGCTCTATTTTTAGGCTTATTTTAATCATTCCTAGCTTTCCCAGTCCCTCAGCTCTTTCTTGCTTTCCCATTCTCTCATTTCTCTCTATATCTCTCTTCCCCTGGCCATTATCTCTATTATTCCACCTGACATTTGAGTTCCAATTCCTAGTTTTCATTGTCCCCGTGTGTCAAGGTCGTTCAAAGTAACAATCCAACCATCCACGAATCACGATTCCCGCCTCTGCCAGCACTCCTTTGCCTTTGCTTGCATTTCGAGTTCGTTGCCTAAGTCTTACGTTTTTCTTTTTCTTTTTTTTTTTCTTTGATTTTCCTGCTTAAAGCGGCAACCTGTCGCCTGTCGCCAGACCGCGTTTTTAGTGTCCAGCAAATTTCCAATTACATTTTCAATTTTCGGCGCTCCTCGGCTCCACGCCAAATTCAAATCGAAACGAATCGAGAAACGGCGCTTTTTCACAACTCTCTTTGGGAGGCACAACAAACACACCACACACACACAGCAGACACAGCAAAAAAATAAACGTAAATTCGAAATTAAATCGAGGCAAAACGCGAACACGCGACTGGGTCCGGGCCTCGTTGGTTTCTGTTGCGGTTTCGGAATGGGAATGGGTATCGGAATGGAATCGTTTTCGGGCTCGGGCTCGCTCTCGGACTCGGACTCGGACTCGTGCTCGTGCTCGTGCTCGTAGTGCGCGGCCTGCAGACCATTTTCGACGAGCGTTCGCAGCGTACTGAGCCCGGGCTCAAGCTCGTGCCAGAGCTGCAGCTGGAATTGGAGCTGAAGTTGAGGCTGAAGCCTCAACTTGGCTTGCTTAGAAGTTAGAGCTGAATGCATTGATTCGTTTACCATTAAATTTAACATTGTTGGGGCCATTAAACCCATTTGAAATTCGAGAAGCATTGCATCAACTTGGTAGTCGACGATGTCATATGTAGCCTAGATTTAGAGCTATTATAAAGAGCTTTATAATACGCATAAATATCAGCATGAAATCACTAGAAATGTGTGTAAATTATTCAATAAAAATTATCTTGGCTGTTAAATATTAAATAACTGCCAATTACCTTGGTTTACAGCAGTGATGCCCACACAAATACAATGACAAGTGACTTGCATTTGTGTGTGTAAGAGAAAAACGAAGTTGGCTTCGCGCGAGACGTTGCGGTTGCCAGAGCAGTGCAAAGCATTAAAATTTAATGCTTTGCACTGCTCTGGCAACCACACCACTCGACCTCTCATTCTCTCTCTTCTCTGCTGCTGCTGCTCACGTCACGTTTACACTGTCTGTGTAGCGGCAGAGAACCGGCAGAATTTTTACCAACCACATGTGGCGGGGGCTTGGGCATCACTGGCTTACAGCCATCAGTTTAGGGATAGAATTAATGTCTTCAGCTAAAGATAACCAGTGATAAAATATTATATTTATTATTTATTTATTTATTTTATTAATATATTATTACAAATATTATTTTTAGTTCAAAAAAGGGAGGTTTTGTGTGGAATATCCATTCAAACATATCAAAGAAGAAAAAACCCCTTTATTCCTCAAATTGTAATCCTCCCAGTAAGCCTTGTCTACATTCCTTACAAGTGTCACCTCTCTCTAATGCTTGACTGCTCATTGTGATTTCACCAGTCAGTCACGTATTACCGAAAAAATAGTTCGAAAATTTAAAAAAAGAAAGCAAATTGTTTTATTTGATTTTGATTTACGCTCAATGGCGACGACAACAGACGAGCGATTTTACCAGAAGGATCCCCAAAAATGTATATCCCAGACCGGATTCGGTCTCCCTAAGAAGCCGGAGAAGAAAGCTCAGGTTGTATCTATCGGAGGAAAACCTATATTCGGGGGACCCCCCACATTCAAGGATTACAAAGTACCCAAACTCCGGGCAGCCCGAAGCCAACTTAAGCCGGAGAATAAAGCTCCAGCTGAATCTGTCGGAGGAGAACCTATATTTGGTGGACCCCCAAAATTTAAGAACTACAATGTACCCAAACTCCAGGGAACTCGAAGCCCACATCAGTTTGGAAGCGAGTTCGCAGCCCTTTCCTTCGAAGCCATTGCCAAGAATGGATGCCAATTTCCCTTCATTTCCTTCGCAGCCATTGCCAAGAATGGCAAGCCATTCCCAAAACCAACTAAGCCATAAAATAGTTAATAAATTGTTGTTCATTTGTTGAGTTAAATATAATTGAGTAATATTGTTTATCGTGTGTTTTAAATGGTTTTAAATAGAAGAGATTGTGTTGGAAAGACGCCAGCTATGAAGGCTCCATTAATCTTTGCATTGATTGCCAGGCTGTACTCCTCTTCCTGCTCGACGGCATAATCTTTGGATCATAAATCTGGCTATTTTGCAGTTCTTCCTTATTTCGTTTTTAGCTGGCATGAAAATCAATGCATCTTCTATTTTTATTTGGTAACAAAAATATGATTTGGCTAATTTTTAATGGCTTTTTGGTATTTAACTTTGCATTTTCGCAGGCATTACGATATCTTGCATAAGCCAAAGCAGCCTGCTCCTCAAGAGACAGACTTCCCTCAATTCACAGGAGAAAAAAGTGAGGAAATCGGAATGGAAAATGACTTAGGCACACGCCCCTCTGGATCTCTCTTAATCGGATCTCAGACAGATTAAGCTTTGGTCACAAACTAATATCTTTCTTGGAGCGAAGCTGTGGCTTTGCTCTCCATCTGATTGGCTTGGAATTGGAATTGGATTGGATTTATGGCCAGGCAGCGTATGCAAATGACCCGAAAAGAAATCGAAAGTAGGCGAAGGTTACAGCTCTAAGTTCCATGTCGATCAGGGAAAATCTAAGCTTATTTAAATTTAGTTTAAGACAGAATATGGGGTAATATTTTAACGATATTTGATCTTATTTAAATTTAACTTTAGGAGGATATGGAAAAATATTTTATAAGAAATTTAAAACCTTTATGAAAGGGATTTATAGTTAAGGCTCTTGGTAAGAAAATCTTTGGGCTTACAATGTCAAGAGTTCCCCAATTGTAATATTTATATTTAAACTAATATATAATATTTAAATTAATATATAATATAAGGTTATATATAAATATATTTTAAAAGGTTTAATTAAAACCTTATCTAATCTTTCCCATGCTAACAAGGCAATATTTGGACAACCTTATAGCCCTAATCCAATGACCTGATCCATTAATGATCATTATTAACCCATTCCCATAATTCTTGGCCATTAAAGGCCTCCAATTAAATAGCAATCAGTGTTTGGAATATCAACTAGCCAGCTCTGGGAGGGATTCCGCTGACAGCCCGAGGCGTGACATGTCACCTGAGAGCAGAGATTAGAGCTCCAAGCAGAGCTCGCTCGCTCGCTCGCTCGCCTTGACCAAGTACCCTGCGAACTGAGCTCTGGCGGGGATCGATGCTCTGGCGGGGGAAGGTGAACAGCATTCTGCAGACTGGTTTCCAGCGGCGAGATCAGCGGCGCATTTCACTTTGGCCAGACAGAGGCCGCTTCTTCATCGCCGTCGTCGCCGCCTCTTTCTCCGAAAATTGACAAATTCAATCGGTTTTCTCTGAAGCTTTCTGCTCCGCTGGGAAGTGGAGATCGCTCCCAGCTACAAACGCACTTTGCGCCGAGGGAGGCCGGCCACCACCGGAGATTGATTTGGTTTTGGATTACATATGGCGCTGCGATCGAGAGGAGGCCCATTGTGGCGGCTGACTGGCTGCCCCGATTGCATAATAAAGCGCACGCATCGAGATTCAAGCCATTCCAAACGGCAAGCGGTGAATGCACTCTCCGCCAGTCACTTCTTGGTGGGGATCGCAGCCGGAGAGCGGTTTCAGGAAAAGGTTAAGCAGGAAGAAGGTCTTTTCCTAGCCGGGATATCTCAGAGATCCGAAAGTAAGCTGGCTCTTGGCCTTAAGGATTCGCCTAAAGATACTCTAAAGTCTCTAAAGCCTGGCCAAGATCTGGTTTCTTCAGGTTTTCCTGTCCAGCCTCTGCCGCCAAGCTTTTAGTTTCTTTTTGGCGCTCGGCACGTCTTCTGCTGGAAATAATTAAAACGATTTTCGGTTATTTGTAACGTTTGTCATGTGCACACACAGAGATTTCTGTGTGTTTCCCAGAGAGTCAGGAGGGGAGGAGAGTTGCAGAGGAGTCGGAGAGGAGTACAGGGGAGTGGAGAGTAGGAGGGGAGTCGAAACCCCATTTGTGTGTGACAACATTTGACACAATTTAACGCTGACACGACAAATTCGTCTGCGGTCTTGTGCACATCACTCAAGTTAAGTCGTTTTTTCGGCTGGGGAATCTTCGCCAGCTGTAAGCAGGAGGAGGCGGAGGGCAGCGCTGAGACCTTCCCAAGTGCTTTACATTTGGTGCGCTTGCGCTTGCGCTTTGACTTTGCCTTTTGCACACACTCGAAATTGCAACACGGAACACACACACACCAGGCACAACAAAGCGACCAAACAAAGCTAAAACCGAAACATTATTTCAACGTAAAAAATAAAAGGAAAACTCTGAAAAAAACTGAAGCTGAAAAATGACAAAAAACCCATAAACTCTCGACATGACACGGCCAAAAAAAAATAAATGCTAGCGACGAGGCGAGAGGTGTGGACTTGGGAATGGAACTTTGGAGCATTGGGCAAAATGAGACTTTTATGCCGCGATAAATGTGCAAAAATTAAACAGGAGTCGCACTTCCAATACCCTGTACTTGAAGATAGCGGAATGATACTCGAGTTCTCTGGGATTCTGGACCGATTACAGCCTAGGAACCTGAATGAACTGCAAGTAGAATCAACAGAAATCTTGCATACCAAATTTCAGCATGATATTTCTGTAGGAACTCGAGATCCTTGGGACTCTAAACCGATTTTATATGTCCCAGATTACTTACAGCCTAGGAATCTGAATAAACTGTAAAAAGGATTCATAGAAAACTTGCATACCAAATTTCAGTTTGATATACCCAAAGGAACTCGGGTTCTCTGAGAGTCAGAGCCGATTCCGGATACCCTGTAATGAGTAACAGCCTAGGATCCTAAATATATCACAAGAAGAATTAAAAGAAAGTTCGCATACCAAATTTCAGCTTGAAATAGCCAAAGGAACTCAAGTTCCTTAGGACTCTGAACCTATTCCGAGTACTCTGTAATGAGTAACAGCCTGGGATCCTAAATATATCTCAAGAAGAATCGATAAAAACCTCGCATACCAAATTTAAACATGATATACCCAAAAGAACTCGAGATCACTAAGACTCTAAGGCAATTCTAGATGCCCTGTAATAAGTTACAGCCCAGGACCTTAAATATATCTCAAAAAGAATAAAAAAAAAGTTCGCATACCAAATTTCACGCCTATATACCCTAAGGAACTCGAGTTCCCTGTGTCCCCCAAACCCAAGCAGATGCTGCACATCCCCTTCCAGTTGGCCGATCTGGACACGAGCTTCGGTGGTGATAAGGCGTTGGCTGCGCCACTTGTCTCGCCTGCGTTGACGCCTCTCGTTTCTCTCTTCTCCACTCTACACTCTCCACTCTCCACTCTCTTCTCTCCGCCGCTGCTTTTACTTTATTCGGCCATTCACTTTCTCCGCGCGTTGTTTGCTTTGCTAATTTCGGACTTACCTTCGGAGAGAGGAGGCAGAGGGAGAGAAGAGCAAAATAGACAAACAAGCGAACAAAACGAAGGCAAAACTGCTTCTGTTATGGCCAAGATGTGTTGCTTGGGCCTGGTCAATACAAGATTCGCATGCAAAATTCCGAGAAATTATTCAATCGCGTGGCCAAGATTATCCAATTCCATCCAATCCAATCGAGTCCATTTCCGAGTGCGGTATCTGCATATGCATATGCATATGCATGCCGTGGCGCTCCGAAACCAGATCGGGCTCTCAATTACACTAGCCGGGCGTCCATTAGGTTAATGCCAGAATTAATGTCAACTGCCAAGACATCGGTAAGAGATATTACCCAAAACTTGGCCATCAGTATAAGCTTTTATTTGTGGTATATCCTCAAACTTTGATCATCCCAGTAAGCCATGCCTACGTTCCTTCGAAGTGTCACCTCTCTCGTTTGCCTATCTACTCATTGTTATATCACCAGTCAGTTCCTAAACATCGGAAAATATTTCTAAAATCTTAAAAAGAAAATTGTATTATCCCATAATGACGAAGACATCAGGCTGGCTCATTTCCGAAAAGGATCCCAACAAATGTATATCCCAGGCCGGGTTTGGACTGGACAAGAAGCCGGAGAATAAAGCTCAACCTGGACCTGCTGGAGGAAACCCTATATTCGGAGGACCTCCCACTTTTAAGAACTACAATGTACCCAAACCCCAGGGTACTCGGCGCCAACTTCAATTTGGAAGCGAGTTCGCAGACATTTCCTTCGAAGCCATTGCCAAGAATGGCAAGCCAATCCGAGAACCAGCCGAGCATTAACCTTTGTTTAGTTAACTGTTACTTTGTTCGTTAAATTAAATATTATTGGGCAATATTATTTATCAGGTATTTTATTCCCAACGGGTTCTAGGTGTCAATAAGAAGTTACTGGCTAAATAAAGATGAGGGGCAGCTGTACCTCTTTTTCCTATTTCCTGTACCTTTATTTATATTTATATTTATATTTATTTTCATAAATTGTGAATGTAAAATCTGTGTCTTAAATTTTTAATGTCTATTTGGTATTTAATTTTGTATTTTTGCAGGCAGCGGGAGCAGCCGGATGCCTTGCATAAGCCGGAGCAGTCCGCTCCTCAGAGACAACCACTTCAAGCTAGCGGCGATACTCGAGAAGCCAAAAAACAAACAGGAAGGCAAAGCGAGGAAAATGGAAAATGGCATGGAAACAGACTCAGGCACACGCCTCTCCGGATCTGTCTTAATCTCTTCGAATCTCAGACAAATTAAGCTTTAGTCACAGACTAATGTGGTTCGTGGAGTGGAGCTGTGGCTTTGTTCTGCATATGATTTAATGACCCGAAAAGCATTTGAAAGTAGGCAAAGGTTACAGCGCGCAGCTCCATATCAACCAGGGTAATAATTACTTAAATCTGTTATTCGTTTACTGCTCACTTTAAAGTAAACTTAAGCAATTTATTTCAAAATTAGCCGCCAAAGAATTCAGAGGGCTGCCACCTAGTCCAAAAGACCCAAGCGCGGGCATTACAAGCAGTGCTGCCAGCTCTTCGGTCTAAAATACTTATATTTCTAAAATCGGGAAAACAACGGAGAATCAAGCCACATTAGCTTTCAGTGTATATATTATTAACAAACATTCAAGTAAAATCTTTGGAAAAACGAACACAAATAGCCAAATAAAAGTATTTTCGGTATTAATTGTTGATAAATTCCGTCGTTCGTCTGGTATTTCGCATTATTTCCGCGCAACGCTTACCAACACTGCACTCCTCGGCCGACAGCTGTTCGCCTGTATGTGTGTGGGTGTGTGCTGCATGTGTGTGTATGTGCGTGTGGATTTATTCATAGCGAAGACCCCAAAAGGAAAATCAGAAGTTTCGGGGGATATACGGATTTTACATAAGTCTAGCATGCCCGCACACACCTAGCGCCAGCGCGACGAGATCGGTTGGCCCGCAGCTTCCTCCGCCACACATATCCCCCGAACACGCCTCCCGCCCCGCGAAAGGAGGCGACAAAAGAAGACGACGACGACGACCAAGACGACTGCCGTGCTGCTCGCTCTCTGTGTATGCGTGCGAGTGCCCCAGTGTATGTGCGTGCGTGCGTGCGCGTGTGCTGGTGTGTGTGTGAATGAAAAACCAGCAACTGTGAAAATATAACCAAAAATAAGGCCGAATTCCCGTGGCTTCCGCGCCAGAATCCTGACAGAGAGAGCATTGCAGGCGCCCAGCCCCAGTCCCCCAGCAGGTGAGTGCCGCTCGCCCGCTGTCCCAGTCGGCGGTTCCCAGCTTCCCAGCTCCCCTACTCATTGCTGCTCCCTATTGCTCTTCCGCCTGTCCGTGTCCCAACCAGGTTTAGCTCTCCAGACTAGGATGGCGGATGCCCAGGCAGCGGCACCAGCAGCACCAGCAGCAGCAGTAGCCGGCAAGAAAAAGTGCAAGAACAAGAAGAAGGCGGAGAAGCCAGGAAAGGTGGAGCAGCTGGAGGAACTCCAACAGCAGCAGCAGCAGCCAGCCACAAATGGGCATGCCCTGGATGGGGAGAGGGAGGAGGAGGAGGCCGGCAGCCATGAGACGGTTCAAGAGCTGCGGGGCCTGCTCAAGCAACTGCATCTGTGTAACGGCCACGGATCCACGCAGGAGCCAACGGAGGGCTCCGAGGCGCTGCCGGCCCACAATGGTCATGCACATGGCCACAGCAACGGCAACAACAATCACATACGGAACAGCAACAGCAACAACAACATTAGCCACAACAACAACGTGGACAGCAGCAACAACAACAATAGCAGCGTCAGTAAACATATAACGGATGATTCACATGATGCCCAGGGTATACAGGAGGAGGAGGAGAAGTCCATAACAGCCACAATCAAAAGCACTGCCAACACAACAACACAAACAGCCACAGCCGCCGCCGCAGCCACAGCAACGCCAGCACCAGCAAAAGGTGCTGCGACGGGGACGCTGGAGGAATTGCCCTCCACTTCGGCGGAGGCTGTCACAGCGTCGGCTGGCAGCATCTCAGCGGAACCGCAGCTGCTGCCACTACCTACCATTTCAGCGGACGAGATCGTGTACAAGGAGTACGAGGCCGAGCACCAAATGCATGTGAGTGTTGTATAGTATCTCCTCTCATCAGTCGATTTTAAACCCTTGCCCGCTTTGCAGGACATCATGCGACTGATCCAGGCGGAGCTGTCCGAACCGTACTCGATATACACGTACCGCTACTTCATCTACAATTGGCCAAAACTCTGCTTCCTCGCCTCGCACGACAATCAGTACGTGGGCGCCATCGTGTGCAAGCTGGACATGCACATGAATGTGCGACGCGGCTACATTGCCATGCTGGCTGTGCGCAAGGAGTACCGCAAGCTCAAGATCGGCACCACCCTGGTCACCAAGGCCATCGAGGTAACTATACAAAAAGCTATGGTAATGGGACAGGTTGAGTGTAAACTATCAGCAGGCTTCCGCCTTCGTTGAGGTCTCAAATGAACCCAAGAAAAGTCCACGTAAAACCACTAAATATTTAATTCAATTCGAAAGTGCAAATTAGGTTTGAAAGCATTGATTTTAAAGCGAAAAGAAATACGAATGAATAATGTGTTTAAAGGTTTAATAGAAGCCGCGACTAATTAGGCTTAAATTCCTACTTTTAACCCTACTAAACGAATCGAAACCACTACCTGTTCCATCAAGTAAACCTCCATGGATACTTAAACCCCATTTTCTAATCCTTACAGGCCATGCTGGCGGACAATGCCGACGAGGTGGTGCTGGAGACGGAGATGAGAAACGAGCCGGCGCTGCGGCTCTACGAGAACTTGGGCTTTGTGCGTGATAAGCGGCTGTTCCGCTACTATCTGAATGGCGTGGACGCGCTGCGGCTGAAGCTCTGGTTCAGATGAGTTGAGCCGGCGGCTGCCGTTGAAATTGTTGTCTAAGTAGCCGCCGAAGATGTGGAGTTCCTTGTGCGACTTCCGCGGCGCCCTCTTTTTTGTACCTATTCAACTAGGAACCATCGTAGCACCAGCTTTTTTTTTCGAACCCCTCCCATGGACCCATACCCTCTCCCAAATCCTTGTTTAGCCAGCCAACGCCCCTGACTCTCTTTGAATTGTACATTATTTTATTATAAAGCAGCAGCAGCAGCGACAGCGACAGCAGAAGATCAGTTTACAGAAGCAGCGAAAAACGGACCCAAAATTTGATTAATTTTACAGAAGGCAATTTTGTATGCAATACGTGATTTACATGCATAAAATTAAACATTAAAATCGTAAGCGAGCAATTAGTTATGTACATTAAACAATCTTTACAAAATCAATCTAGAGAATAGACAACAAAACAACAACAAGCAACAGCACCAGCACCGCCATTAAACACACTCAACACACACAGTGCTAGGAAACATTATAAAAAAGTATCAAATTTTGTAAAAAGATTGAACAAAACAGAACATGAATGATCATGATGCGAATGTATATCAGAAATGAACACGGATCGGAACAAAAGAGAAACAGAATCGACACACAAGAACACACAACAGAACAACAGCATATTGTAGCGTTATATACATACATATACCTGTATAGGGTTAATTAGTGATCCGTGCGGATGTATCAAATCGCCATCTGGTCTTCTATAACATAACGTCTCTGCGCTTCTGCGCACGGCTCTGTGACCTGTGCTCTGTGCTCGCCAGTGTTGTTAGCGCCTGAGGATCGGGACACAGACACAGATGCAGACTACTGATTACAGATTACAGCTTAAGATAAGGATGAGGATGTGGTGAATCCCGAGTAACATTGAAAGAACGCAATAAAAACTTCAATTACGAAAAAGAATGGGTTCATCGGTTCTTGTTTTTGAATTCAACTTGGCTTTATTAACCGTTAACTCGGAAACCTCTGAAGGTTTTAACTCATTCGGATACGTCCTGTTCACAAAATTATACCTAATATCTGTAACATACTTCAGAGTTTAGATAATTATTAGATTTTCTACCTTTTCGGAGCATTAAATTACTGTATAACGGGTGAGCTTACAGAGAATAATCTTTGGATAGTTTTTTCGGGAGTTCTCAGGATAACAAAATATTTTGTTTTTATTTTATTTCGTTGGCAGTTTATGTTTTCGAAGTTTTTGTTAGCAGCCATAAGATTAAATTGCATTAGAAAATGTATAGAATCAGTTCTTAAGTTAAGTTTTAAAATATTTAAACCATTGACCATTAAGCTTATCTCTTTAAAAACCATTATTCCCAAAGTATTCAAATTTGATGCCCAAATGAAAGCTAAAAATAATCATAACTCAGCCAAATCAGCTTTAATTTCAACTCGGTAAGCAGTTTTATGTTAGTTTTTAGTAAATAAATAAATCTGCATACTGCGTTTAGAAATTTAAAAAATGTAATTTTTTGTCAATTTTAATGATGTAACCCCTTTCTAAACTTTGAAAAATTGGCCAAAATTTTTTGTTCAGATTTTTTCAATATTTTTTTAATAATTAATTAAGATATTAATTGCAAATCGGGAAATGTATGACATTTGGCAATCACTCGCTTTTTTGCTATAATATGCCCTCAAGAAGACTTCAAATAGGCCAAATATTCTAGGGACTTTAAGGCTATGTTTATCGGAATTTGTATACCCTTGCGAAGGTATATTTTCCTATAAATACGATGAAGGATTAACTTTTATTTTTCGATTGCCGGCCGTTACATTGAGCAACCGATACCTGGCGCCCACAAAACATCGATAGATAGGACGTCCGATAGACGGAGTGTGGCGGAGTGCCATCGCTTACGTCGTAAATCTTCACGTTTTTGTTCAGGATTTTTTAGGAGGAAATATCGACTCTGAGATTTTTTAGGGGGAAAGCTAAATATTCATCTGGCAGCACTGATCGCTATATACAAGTGTGACCGTGCGCGTGTCCAGAACACAAACTAGATGGTGGAGCAAAAGGAATATTAAAAACTATAATAAAAATGATCTGTCGCCTGTGTCTGAACGCGCTGGACGAGCAGAACGCGGTGCTGCTGTTCGGCGGCGCCGGCGCAGGCAGCGCGCCCACCGAGGCGGACGACAGCGACGGCGCCAGCGGCAAGGTGATGCCGGAAAGCTACTTGGTGCAACTGATCTCGATCCACTTGTACCTCTGCGTGAGTATCTTCTCTCTGGCCAGTCGGCCCTTGCAGGCCCTTGCTACCCGCCACCTGCTAACCTGCTAACTGCACTCTCCGGCAGCTGTCGCGCGACGACGCCATCTCCACCTGCATCTGCACCGAGTGCTGCGCCCAGCTGGAGAGCTTCCACAACTTCTGGAAGCTGGTGGAGCTAAAGCAGACGACGCTTTGCAGCCAGTTTCTGGAGATAGACTGCGACGTCAATTGGTCGGAGGACGGTGGCGGCGACACTCAGGACCCTCAGCTGGAGCCGCACCCGCTGATCCTGGAGCCGGAGTTCCCCGAGATTTGGGTGAACACGGAGCCGAAGGCGGCCACAACGCCGACCACGGTCAACAAGTTCCCCTGCATGTTCTGCGAGAAGTCGTTCAAGATGCGGCGCTATCTCGAGGAGCACATCGCCACGCACACGGGCGACCGGCCCATAGCCTGTCCCTACTGCGAGATGGCCTTCCGCTGTCGCTCCAATATGTACACGCACGTGAAGAGCAAGCACACCACCCAGTGGCTGAAGGCGCGCGAGGAGCGGGACGCGGCCAGGTCACAGAATCAGGGCGCCGTGCTGGTCGGTGAGGCGAGACTAGAGCCGGCGGAGGAGCCAGCTTTAGTTCCTGCTCCTGCACCTGCTCCTGCTCCTGCAACGCCTGCCCCTGTGCCCGCGTCAATTCCTGCTCTCGTGCTCACTCCTCTTCCGGCGGCAGCGCCTCTGCCCTCACCTCCCATCATCCAACAGCTGCCCCTGCCGCTCTCCTCGATCAAGAGCGAGCCCGGCGAGGCCATCAACCTGACCATGGCCAAGACCCCGCCCTCTGCTAGTCGGGGCTCCCGCACTCGCTCCAGCCGCCGCAAGACGCACTCGCCCAAGAAGGTGCAGCACACGGAGGGCAGCGATGCCAGCGACGAGGATCTGCCCCAGAAGCGGCTCAAGGAGAATGAGCTAATATTGGCCAACTACAATGCGGTGGCTGCTGCCGTGGTGGCCGCCGCCGCTGCCGGTGGTGCCTCTGTTCAGCCGGACAGCCTGCAACAGCGTCTGTGCGTGAGTCTCCTCCAGCAACAGCAGCAGCAGCAGGACCAGCTCTTCGCCGTCATGTCGGCAGCGGCAACAGTGGTTAGCTCGAATAGTGCCGCCGCCACAACCACCACAACGACGACAACGACGAGGGCAACAGATGCCATGCTGGGCAATCCTTACAGGTAGACTTCGCACAGAGAGAGAGCTTTAAGGACTCTTAATTATCTCTGGCTTATCTTGCAGCTCTCCTTCCGCCGAGGCAGAGAGACTAGTCCTGGACAAACGACGACAAGACCCGCCGCCGCCACCAGCGACGCCCCTTCAGGCCGTTATCCAGGCCGCACCCGTCTCCATGATCTGTCCCAATTGCGGCGAGCTGCCCGGCCAGAACCATCGCTGCCTGAGCAAGCCCAAGTACGCCTGCGATGTGTGCGGCAAGTGCTTCAAGATGAAGCGCTACCTGGAGGTAGGCACAAGCTACTGCAGCTCCTTATAGGCATAAACTTAACTCCCTCTCTCTCTCTGTTCCAGGAGCACTTTGCCACGCACACGGGCGTCAAGCTGCACACCTGCGCCTTCTGCCCCACGGAGTTTCGCTCCAAGTCGAACATGTACCACCACACCAAGCGCAAGCACAAAGCGGAGTGGGAGCGCTCGCGGGCCACCCGCTCAGCGGCCAAGGCCCAGGCCCAGCCGGGACCTGCTGCTGTCTAGGATCGTGGAGGGCGTAGCCGTAGTTTTCTATAACGTATACTTATTATTTTTTGCATATATATATATTAGCCATATACCGATGTACTTATCCGAAGTTTCGTAAGCTCCAGTTCCGGCCTCCAGCCTCGCCACAGGCCACGCCACTTTTGTGTATACTCTTCTCGTTCTCTATAATGCCTTAGCCAGTTGGACTTGGATCTGGCTATAAAATAAACACATTCATTGCAACAAAGCCTGGAAGGGAGTACTTATTGGAGGGGCCAGAGCATGAAATAAGACGAAAAAGTGCTTAATTTTACAATTTTATTTCAAGTTTTGACCTTTTTACAATTACAATCTTTATAATTAATGTGGAGGAGGGCTGATCCGAGTCCTTAACGCTAGGATGGGGGATGGGGGATGGGGATGGATGTGGATGTGGGAATCGTGATCCGTAAAATGTGAACATCAAAATGAGTTTGATTGCTAACCCTAAGGCCTGGCTACTGGCTACTGGCTAAAAGCTGCCGCACTGGTTTGCTGCTTGGCTGATTGAGAGTGTCTCCTAAAACTGGGTAAAACTGGTAACTGGTGCTGGTGCTGCTCCTACTGGTAAGGATCCTACTGCAGCCTCTTGCTGCGCGCCTGCGCCTGCAGCAGATCCACCGACGGCACCGAGAATACAAAGGTGAGGCAGCCGAAGCGCAAGAGGCTGCCATGGGCCAGCACTGCCGAGCCCTCCCAGGCGCCGGCCACCATGGGCACGGGTCCGGCGTTGGTACACCTGCAGGCGGGCTTCACAATGGGCGCCAATCTGCAATAAAAGAAGGTTTGGTTTTATAGGAACTCCAAGTAAATCTCCCATTAAATCTCAGTCTCACTTGTTCTGGCCTCTCCCCTTGGGCTCCGACTGGCGGTGGATATGCCGCCTCTTGTCGAGTATGTCGTCCACGCGCCGCTTTAGCTCGGCATCGTCTGGCCGCATCCGCTTGCCGGCATGGGTGGGCGTGCGATCGGTGAGGTCGCAGGCGTACAGCTGCCCGTTGACCTCCGTGCCGAACTCCGAGTAGTTGATCAGCTCGTACGACTTGGAGAACTCGTCGTAGAAGATGATGGCATGCTGGGGCGAGATGCGGCAGCAGTAGCCGATGGCCGACAGGTCCACCGTCTCCGTCTGGCCCAGCGTCGTCGAGGGCGAGTAGTGGCCGCCGTAGCCAATGTACAGGCTGCGGTAGCGCATGAAGATCGAGTGGTCCAGCCCCAGGGAAGTGAACCAGCGACTGTCCTCGAGCATGTCGCCCAGCGGCGTGATCACCGCCCGCGCCTGCACCTTGCACTGCAGCAGCTTGAGCTCCAGACGCGAGGCCAGCTCGTAGGCCTTGTCCGTGTCGCTCCGGACGCGTGGAACATAGCTCTCGGCAGCCGCATCTGCTGCGGCAATGGCTGCGGCAGTGGCCAGCGCTGGATGCAGAGCCATGGCTGGATCCTCGTCGGCGGCATTGCCATTCTTCTGGGCCAGTATCGAGGAGGTTTCGCTGGTGAAGAGCAGCGAAAAGCGGTTCATGTCCTCCGGCGCCAGTTGGCTTTGCAAAGCAATGGCTCCATCCGATCCTGCTGCTCCTCCTGTGGCCGCCAGCTGACGCAGCCGGCGAGCTGCCGTGCGGTTCTTGTACTGCGTCACGATCTCTGGATGCTCCTGGACCAGCTGCTGCAGACGCTGATGCGCCAGCTTCTTGATAATATCCACGTCCAGGTGGCAGAGGTCCGCGTCTATGATGCCCGCCTTGCTGTCTTCCTCCTCATCGTCGAAGCTGATGTCCAACTCCAGACTGGCCTTCGACTCCACCTTGATGGCCGAGGGCAGGTCGCCGCTGGTCACCGCATCCGACTCGGTCTTGGCGTTCTCCGTGTCCGCTGCTCCTGCTTCCCCGTTTACGATTTCGACGCCCTCCTCCGGGCTAGTATCGCTGTCACTGTCGCCCTCCACCGCTGTCTCCACAGTGCCATACTCCCGCTGAATCTCACGGAACTTGGCGCGGGCCGAGCGCAACGCCTCCAGATCCTTCAGAAGCGACTCGGTGACCGTCTCCCGGGATATTTCCTCGACGGCAGTGGGCAGGTTCTTGCGCCGCTTCACGCGATCGTAGCGCAGCGTCTGGCGCATCGACGGCAGCAGGGCCGGCGGATGCTCGTAGTGGTAGCGGACAATGGCCGGCACCTCGATGTGGGCACGGGCCCGCACGCTCGTCTTGGTGCGGAAGGGCGGATGGCGAGTGTTGACGCGCCGGAAGAACTCCAGCTTGACGTTCTCATGGTCCAGTGGCTGGTGGAAGCGATTCCACAGGCGCACCCGCTCCGTGGCCGAGATGCTGTTGTTCATGTTGGCGTCCTGCTGGCAAGAGAAGGTCAGTTCGTCCGAGGAAGGGACAAGGGCAGACCCCACACTTACGATAAAGTTCTCGGCATGATTGGGGCACATCCACAGGCCCGCTGGCAGTGCCGTGAGCGGCGGATCCAGGCAGTCCTGGTGATAGTACAGCGGACAGTAGTCGCAGGAGATGAGCGGCGCCCGCTTGCAGGAGCGCGAGCAGTAGAAGCAGGTCTTGGCGGGCAGCGGCACCAGTCCCTGGGCGTCCAGTTCGAAGGGCTTCGAGTTGCGGCGCTGGTTGCCCGCGCACTTGCGGTGCCCGCCATTGCCGCTCGTCGGTGGCGGCTGCTGAACGGGCTGCACCTTGCCGTTGCCCGGGAACTGGGTGTGCAGCTCCAGCTCCGGCGGCAGCGAGAACTGCTGCGGATTCAGCATGCTGGCCGCCCGTATGACGTCGTCCAGCGGGGTCGGCTTCTTGTTCGGGTCGAGGGCCCGCTGAATGGCCAGCGGCATCTTGGCCAGCAGCTTCTCGGTGCTGTTGCGCTCACTGCTGCTCCGCTTGCGCAGATTGCGGATCTTCAGCGGTATGGACTCCAGATCGCCCGACGACGGCGTATTGGCCCTGGAGCCGCTGCCCGCCGACGGCACACGTTCCACGGAGCTGGCCTTCGACGAGGAGGAGGCCGGCGGCTGCGATACCTTGGCCATGCGACAGCTGTGGCACAGCCACTGGCCGCTGGGTATGTCCTCCTCGCTCAGCGGCGGATCACTGGAAGCAGATCAGGAGGCATCATACACTGCGAGGAGCAGAACTGGGAGGACTGTACTTACTGGCACTGCAGATGGAAGCTGGAGGGACACCGGTCGCAGCACAGCAGATTGCCGCCCTCCTCGCAGGAGTCGCAGTAGTCGTGGTTGTGGCCCCTGCCCGGACGCCTGTAGTACGGATGCTTCGTGTTCGTCGTACGCTGCACCAGCTTCTCGTCCTCGTTGGGCGGCGGCCGAATGAGCTGCTTGATTTGCTGCGGACCAGTAACAGGGAGCATGGATGAAGGATGGAGCAGGAATCAGGAAGCAGGAAGCAGACAGAGCACAGCATGTATGCGTGCGTTAATGTGGCATCTTTTTTGGCAGCCAGCGGGTGGCCAATTGGAAAGGGCTGCCGGAGCAGCGGCGTTCCGCCCAACGGGCTCCCAATGGGCAACTTACCTCCATGATGCTCAGCGAGGCGTTCGGGTCCTGGTCCACCTTCGACATCTTTTTCGCTCCTCCAGTTAGACGGGTACTCAATTTGTTGTCTTGGCTGGGCTGCTCGGTGTTGCCAGATGAAAATTTAGCTTTCTCCCTAAAAAATCTCAGAGTCGATATTTCCACCTAAAAAATCCTGAACAAAAATGTAACCAACTACAACGTGAAGATTTACGACGTAAGATGCTATCGATGTTTCCAAAACTTTTCAAAGCATCGATTGGTCGTCTATCGACTAAATATAACGGCGGTAGTTTAAGTAATTTATCGAATGAATTTTACAAATGATAATTTCAATATGCTTCTCAAACTGTAAAAATGACTAAAAATAGGCAATTTTCTCTGTGCATATGATTGTTAATAAAGAGAAATCAAAAATAAAAATGTATTTTAGTTGGGGGAAGAGTACAACGTCTACCTAATAGATGGGGAAATTGGATGGAAACTGGATGGAAATTTAATAAAATCAAAGCTAAAATATTCACAACTAAGCCAAAACAGCCTTAATTTCCAATCGGAAAGCTTTTCTATGCTAGTTATTGTTCGGTTAATTAATCGGCATATAAATTTTTGAAATAGCAAAAAATAAGTCAGAGAGATACCAAAGAGAGAGAGAGAGAGGGGGAGATGCCATAACTGTTATAAAACAGTGAGACCAAGAGTGCAGCGCCTACCAGCTGCCATTTCTGCTCGCCTGGTATTTTCATATCGAACCAGGGTCGTCATACCCTTCAAGCGTCCCGCAGATATAAAATAAAAACAAACTCTTTGATAGACATTTTTTATTTTAATTTTTTATTTATATTAATATTCGACGAGGGGAAACATTTCCTTCTAGGTTTTTAATGTCTTAACAAAATAACAAATCAAAATTCTTAAATATACTAAATATTAAATATACTATAGCGTTTAGCTACTTTGCGAATTTAGCTAGAAAGTCGCCGAATAGGGCAGCCCTAGCTCGGAATCGCCGCTCATCTCTAGCTCGTAAAAACGCAGTTTATTTTTATTTACACCAGAAATTAAATTAAAAACAGTTAAGAACCCAAGCCGTGCCATGTTCTCCATTTTCGGGAAACGCAAGCCCGCCGAAACGCCCACGGAGGAGCCCATCCAGGGTCCGACGGATGGCCCCCGGTCTGGCGAGGATTTCGTCTTCATCGAGCGTAAACCCGGTACAGATCCCCCAGCTCCGGCGGGACCTGGCTCCATGTACCCGCCTATGCCGCCCGCAGGCTATCTGCCCTACCCACCGATGCCAGGACCCAGAGGAGGACCGGGGGGACAGGCTTCGGGTGGTGCTGGGCGGCAGGCTGGACCCGTCAACTATCTGCAGGACATTCCCTTCGAGCTGGCGCCCGGGCTGGCCTGCAAGGACCGCTACGCCAGCACCCAGATGCAGGTGGACAGCATTCTGGCGCAGCTCACGCGCCAGCTGTCGGTGGACGAGCTGGCCGAGGAGTACACGTTCGCCCTGGAGCGGTCCGTGCAGAACGAGTGTTACTAGGCAGGCGCCCAAATCCACTGGTTAATTATTCAACATAAATCAATAAAAGTTGCTTATTTAATTGTAACTGGAAGGAGAGGTGTTATCCGTTGTCCCCTCTTTGAGAGGAGTATTTCATCACGAGGATGAATCATATTCCTTACACTTTGAACTTTCCGTATAAGCCATGGAGCGAAATAGCGGGAATCCCCGACTTTGAATTGTGGATTCTTTGATTATATAATAAGGATGTGCGTAAATTTATTAATGTCTTAATTTAGGTATATCTTTAATAAAAGATATGTATAGTTTTTTTATAAAATTCATTTATTCAACTTTCTTTAAGCGATTTCCTTATTTTAGAAATGTGAATTATAATAATTATACAACGGAAAGTTCTATATTCTCCATAATCTATTTAATTTTTAAAGATCATTTTAAAGATCATTGTTAATGTTGCTTAAATGAGAGCTAATTATTTTTATAATAAAAGCGTATAACAAAAATTATAACAAATAACATGTATTATTGAAAGACTCATATTTAAGGTAGAATATCATTATTTTGTATAGCTTTGCAGGGTGTAATAAGTTTATAACGTATTAAGTGAGACATTTTTGAGCACATATATTCAATATTCTTGATCAGCATCACCAGGCGCATCGATTTAGACTTGTACTATCCTTTTACTCGCTTAGTTTAAAAGTTTACCACTTGAAACTTTCACAATCATCTTTGAAATACTTAAAAAGAGACATTTCTGAGCACATATAGTCAATATTCTTGATCAGCATCACCAGGCGCATCGATTTAGACTTGTTCTATCCTTTAACTCCACTTACCACTTGAAACTTTCATAAGCATCTTTAAAATACTTACAAGGAGATCAAGCTTAAAAATATCACAAATCAGGCAACTATGTTTTACAATATATTTTTCATAATGATTAAACCTTTGAGAAATCCTGTTAAATTCCACAAAAACCACAAAACTTTTCTTCTTTTTCCAACTTTCCTTTTAATATATTATTTTTAAACAAGTTCCATCACAGTTCCCTTTCGAAACGAGGCCATCTAGTAGTCCTCGCTGCTTACCTCGAACACACTTCAACTGGGTCTCCCACTGCCCGACCCCATCAGTTCCTTGTAGCTCTCACACACGCTAAGTAAAATTGTCAGTGCTCTCGTTTTTTTCGGGTAAACATATTAAAAATATACAAGTGAAACGATTTTCCGGCCCTTTGAGATATTATCAGATATATATAGAACCACGCCAAGCACAGATATTGTGTCTCAGAGTCCCTGCAAAATTCGCAATACTGCCAAAATTTATAGGGCCCTCGTCCTTCTGATAAGCCGCCACCATGGCCACCTCCGATGTCTCCGACTGGGACGAGCCGATGCCCACGTCGACTAGCTCTGAGCCCGAGGAGGAGAACTCGGATCCGTGCGCTGAGGAGAACAAGAAGAAGCGCCAGGAGGAGAACCTCGAAAAGCTGCAGTCCTATGTGCGGCGCATGGCCTACCGACCGGCCATGCCGCCCAAGGCCAGGGCCTACGACGTGGCCCTGTCCAAGCCCAAGATGCACACGCTCATCGACAACTACGAGCAGTTCAAGGATGTGTATGACCCGAAGTTGCGCTCCAAGCGCATCAAGCGCATGCTGGGCAAGTACAATGCCATCACCACGGAGTAAGTACAACCACATGGCACCTATAGAAGCTTCCTCTATACGAAGCATCCATCCTTAGGCAGCTGGAGGAGGTCCTCAAGGGCAACAAGACCAAGGAGCGACGCAAGGAGGACTTCCTGAAGCGCAAGCAGGAACTGTACTACAACATGCTGACGAAGCTGGAGCGGCAGTGCCGGACACAGTACCTGAACGTGCTCATCAAGAAGTTCGCCAAGTTCATCTCCCACCTGGCCACCACGATGCGCATCCCGCCGCAGCTGGTCGATCCCTATGCCCGCATGCAGCGCGGCATCTTCTGCAACATCCTGCTGGCCATCGGCGTCCAGCCGACCTCCCAGTCGGCCATCTACTACACCAGCCAGGATGCCATCGAGTACGATGTGTGCCACCGCCTCGCCCACGCCCTGCTCAGCCTGATCATCAAGGCGCTCGACTCGGCCGCCACGCGCGATCCCAGCGAGATGGCCAAGGCGGCGGACATGGACTTTGAGATGGACAACCACATCAAGCGGCGCCTCATGTGCGCTGCCGAGAAGAAGCTGATGTACGAGCGCCGGCGCAAGAAGCAGCAGCCCCAGGTCCTGGGGGCCTTCGAGAAGTGCACCCGCAACGACTGCGACAACTAGGATGATGGCGGCGGATGACGGCCCTCCAGTTTATTAGAAGCTTCTCCATTATCACAAATACATGGCCAAGGCCAAGCTCCATACTTTTGCTCTTTCATTGGGTTTCAGGGGGGTTTCACGGGCTCAGCTTGAGGCACAGCCAGTGGGCGGGCACCTCGAAGCTGTCCGAGGGATGCTGCGTGTACGTCTCGCAGTACGGCAGGTGCCAGGTGCCGCTCTCACCCACCTCGTGGGCGCACAACCTGTGGCGAATGGGCTCCTTGACAATGATCTGGCCTGACTGCGTTTGGGTGACCAGCGAGAACTGGTGCTCCTGCTGCCAGCGCCGGAAGATGGGCTTCAGTTCGGGCCCCAAATGGAAGGCATGGCTGCGCATGAGGTCGCGGGAGAAGAAGTCCGTGTCCTGGCCGCTGCGCAGCGTGGCATAGAGCAGGAAGGGATCGTCCTGGGATCTGCAAATCGTAAACAAAGCATATAGCCATCTCTTTCGCTTTGGCGGAGCTCCAGCTGCCGGGCTTACTCACAGATTGTTGGTGAGGAAGAGGCTGGCATTGTTCTGGACATAGTGCATGGCCTGCTTGGACCAGTTGCGCATGTGCTCGCGTCCCAGGACCAAGACACGCTTGTCCTGCTCCCGGAAGTGCCGCACCACGGTGGCCACCAGCTTGGCCAGCTGCTGGGGCGTCTTCTTGGTGCCCGTGGAGTAGGCCACGTTCAGGCCATCGATCACACAGTCGTAGGGCGCCGTTCGCTCCACGTACTTCTTGAAGCGGGTCACCTCCTCGGGCGAGGAGCGCTGGAAGACGTCGCGTCGTATGAGCACCCGCTCCAGGAAGCACTCGCTGAGCTGCCGGAACTGCTCGTCGCTAATAGCCACCGGCTGGAGGTGCTGCTGGCAAGCCTGGCACTTGCCCAGGGCCCTTAGTTGCGTAGATCTGGCCTCCAGGAGACGCGACTGCTGCTGGGCCAGCTCCTGCAGTCGCTCTGCCACCCGCTGGCTGACTAGAATCTCGTGGCGCTCGAGGAACTGCAACAGGCGCCGGAGCTGGGCGGGTAGTTCGGCTGGTTGCTTGGCCAGGCGATCGAGCAGCGCCAGATAGACCTCGCACCGGGGCAGCTTGCGCTCCAGGGCCATCTCCTCCAGCAGGCGCCAGGCCAGCTCCAGGTGCTGCGGCTCCTCATGCACGCTAAAGGCCTTCGCGGCCAGGGCACTGTAGGCGGCCACGCTGGGCGTGCTGGTCACCTTCATCATCTCTAGCAGCGGCAGGGCGCGCTGCCAGTCGGTGGTGGTGGCCACCAGGCCGTGGATCAGATGCTCACAGCTGCTGGCGTCCAGGGTTTCGTGTTCCGCCTGCAGAGTGGCGCAGATCTGCAGGATCTCGGCCTGCTCCGCCGCGCTGAGCGGTCGTTCGTGGTAGGCGGCATTGTAGACCCGCAGCAGGCGGCCCAGTGTCGCTGCATTGGGCTTGGTGCCCTGGCTGCGCAGGAACTCCACATAGTTCTTGGCCAGCGGCAATTGGCGGGGTTTGCTGCACACGCCCAGGATCACGGCGTCCACGTTGTGGATGTTGATGTGCTTGTGTCCGTCCACCAGGGAGCGTCGCACCTCCAGCCACTCCTCGCCGGCGAGCTCCTGGCGCCGCTCGAAGAGATCGCTGCGCAACTGTTCCAGGCGATCGGGCGGCAGTTGGCCCAGTTGCGGCCGTCGCTTGTGCTGGCTGGCCATCCACCGGAGGCGGTCGCCATTCCGCAGGTGGTGGTGCTGCTGCTGCAGGTGCCGCAGCAGGCGCAGGTTGTTCATAATCAGAAGATTTCTCGGGGGAATCTCTCGTCGGCGACCGGCGTTTTGTCCATCAGTGTGACCGTTTATGGCATACCGATAGGGTCATCTCTGATATCTAGAGCTGACCCTCACGATTTGCGTTGTCTGGCTGCGGTATTTTTTGCTCTACCCGCTCTGGTCACACTGTCATCACTCGAGAATAAATGAAAATAAACCAAATTTTCAAATTGGGCTCACAGTTGGCCATGTTCCTGACCCGTGCTAAATAAGCTAATAAGAAGAGAGCATTGCCCGAGCAAAGCATACCTCGAACCGGGCTCGAGCCCCATTATCCGATTCTCTAATCCCGATGAACGCACACGCGAACGGTAACGGAGGCGCGCCCGTCTCCGGCGGTTTAGGTGGAGGTGCAGGTGCTGTCGGAGGAGCTGCGGCGGCAGAGCCCCCAGGCGAGGCATCTGGAGGGGCTGTGGGTGGTGTGGCAGGAGGAGGAGGATCAGCTGCTCCACAATCGCCCACCAATCCAAATGGATCGAACAACGCAGTTAATGGCACCAATCTCAACGAGGATCAGGACGCAAAGCGGCGCAAGTGTCTGGAGGCGGACGAGGGAGCAAGCACGGTGGGTGAATAGGAGAGTCTCAGCCATTGGTGGGCTTTCTCCGACCTGGCTGTCTGGGCCTAAAAAAGATTACAAACATGGTTGAGCTTGAAAACCCCAGGAATCCGAATTTGTATAGAAAAAACTTTACCTTTAAGTTAATATCAAACATATTTGAGCTTGAAAAACGTTATTTTCCAAGAATTGGCTACTTTGTAGTTGCTATTTTGGCGGAAATCCGTAGAAGTAGGCTTTTCTTCCCACATCTAACGACCTTTCCCCAATTCCAGATGATTGACGAGAACAGCGTCCGCAAAAAGATAGCCAACCTGTATGCCGAGCAGCTGATGTCGGACATAGTCTTACTCGTGGACGGCAAGGAGTATCCCGCCCACCGCGTCATCCTGTGCGCCAGCAGCGACGTCTTTCAGGTGATGCTGATGAACCCGGAGTGGAACGAGTGCAGCAAGCACGTGATCGAGCTGCACGAGGAGCCCTGCTGTTCGGCGGTCTTCCCGCAGTTCATCAAGTACCTGTATGTGGGCCAGATCGAGGCCACCCTGCAGACGGTGATGCCGATGCTGGCGCTGAGCGACAAGTACAACGTACGCGACCTCATCGACCTCTGCGTGGACTATATGAACAAGCATGTGGCCAAGGCGGCCACCAGTGGCTACCTGGTCTCCTGGCTGCAGTACACGCTCTCGTTTACGCCCACCCACAACGATCTCACCGAGACGCTGAAGCGGTTCCTCAAGTGGAACCTCGAGATGGTGGCCGAGTCGCGGGACTTTGTGGACATGGACCCGGCCATCCTACAGCTCCTACTGCAGCAGAACGACATAGTGGTCCGGAGCGAGTACAAACTATTCGTGGTCCTGCAGACCTGGCTGCTGCATCGTCGCGAACAAATGCCCGCCTCGAGCTTCATGGAGCTGATTGAGCAGACGGTGAGCCACATTCGCTTCGGCATGATGACGACGAAGCAGCTGTCGTACCTGATGAAGGGCCCGCTTATCGAGTACCACAAGGAGTTTCTCGTGGAGCGCATTGCCATCGGTATGAGCTACCAGTCCGGCCAGGAGGACAGGGTGCGCGAGGTGCGGGCCACCGAGTCCGGCGAGCTGCAGTTCACGCCGCGCCTCTACTGGAACGACACCTGGAGCGTTGACATCGATGTGCATGACTTTGATAAGATTGATAACTACAAGAACTACGTGACCTGCTTCTTTTCGCAGCGCCATATAGCCGAAACCGAGGATGGTGAGTAGCTGATGGTGGTAGCTCCTTTCTCCTCTTATATTTAACCTCCTCTCTGTCTTCTTAGATACTTCGATGACCTGGGACATTGAGTTCTTTCCGCGCGGCGTCGAGTACAACAAGGCCAAAATGGTTTGTGGCGGCTATGTGCCCGGCTGTTCCTTGGACACAGTGCGTCTACGGGTTACCTGCAAGCACCAGAACATAGGCGAGGAGCGCTTCAAGGTGAGTCTGGTTAGGAAGCTCAGGAACTCATCAAGGAAGTAGCAGAAACGGATGCTTCTTGGCTTGGCTTCCTCTATAATTGAGGCTTGTTCCTGTTTATGCCTAAATTTGGCACGAAACATAACGGAAAGAGCAATGTATGTGGCGCCTATAACGGAAAGAGCACTGGGCTGCTCTCAAAGCTAAGGCGTGTCCTTCCCTGTTCTAGACTCAACAATTGGGGGGCCATTGAAAGGCTTCCACTATGTCTCATCGGCAGAGGCAAAAGACTCCCAGGGCGGCTTTGGTCTTCACTTTATATCTGAGCTGTAACTTGCCTAGATTCCAGTTTGTTTATAATTAAACTTGAGGGAGCAGCAAGCTAATCATGATGTTATCCGATCTGAAGCTTGTTATGGGCATTTATGAGAAAGGGAAACGCTGACTGTCTTTGTTTTCATGGCCGGAGGATTAATATTTGCAGTAAAGCTGACTTTTTGGGAGTAATTCTTATTATAATTTGAAGGTAAAGAGTATCTGCCTCCTTAGACACAGCATTCACTGGAATTTTCCTCCTTTCCTTAAATTCAACCACTAAAGGCTCTCCCTCCCTCCCTACAGATCGCCGTCCTAATCGTTGGCGTGCAAAATGAGATCACGCACATCCGCACGGTGGTGGAGCGCACCGAGTACTTCTCGGACACATCGCGCGTTATTAACCTGGACAACCTGCTGCCATACAAGGAGCTGGAGAAGTCTTCAATCGTATTGAGTCCCCACTTAACGGGCAGTAAACGGAACACACTCACCCTGCATGTGGTCATCACACCAATGGATGCCCACACCTGCCGGGACACGCCGCCGTTTCAGTTCTAAGTTCGGTTCCAAATGGGAAGAGAGCGCGCACCTTGACACTAGCCTCCGTACACATCCGTACATTCCGTACATCCACACCGGCAGCCACTGTAATTTCAACTTTGTATGTACGACTACGTTCTTGCGACTCTCCTGACTCATCAACCCTTCCGCAATCTGTATATTAACGCTTTTTAAGTTTTTGTTTTTAATTAGGATTTTTTGCAATATTTTTTATATTTTTTTTTCGCGCTTTTTAAGAGATCTCCTAGTGAGTTCTTGGCCATAAGTACGGCCAGCTACCGTACATCCATCTTTATAACCACTTCAGCCAATGCCAAACCCACAACACGGACACAGACGCAGCCTATGGAAGGGAGATTTTTTCTAATAAATGTTGATATTTGATGTAAAAATATTTGATGTAAAGTAAAATCCTCCTCCTGAGAGAGAGAGGCCTGCCCGCGCTATCTCGTCATAAAGCAATGCCAGCAGCTCGCGCATCAGTTTTAATGTTTTACAGCCGCCGATACGGATACAGATACAGATACAGATATAGAGATATGTATCTCGCCCCGCTAAGATGATGTGAAAGCCATTTACGAGTGCGTTTAGGAGCCCGGGATCAAGCTGTCTCGGTGCTTAATCTTTATGGCGGCTCAGGCAGTGGGAGTGACATAGCCGGAACGCCGAACAGTCCTGGACAAAACAGGGAATATATAGAAAGAGGAGAGATCGGTCTAAGATTTATTCTTGACGTTAATATGTGTATATGTGTAGTCGTTAACTAACTAAAAAAGTAACTAAAATCTATGATTGATGGAGAAATTCGAGAGAAGTTTGCGTTTTTTCATTAGACTGAACTAAAGAGTAGAATTACTGGGGGAAAAAACACCATTATTATCTATTATCTATTATTATTATCTATTATTATCATTATTATTTAGTGACTTGAGTTTTAATTTAAAGTATAATTACGTCCTGAACGTGTTGGATCAGTCATTTTGTAAAATAACATCTCTGAAATGAAGCCACTAATAAAGGTGTCTGAAAAAGGAAGTTGAGTGTTTTAATTGTCTCAGAGATTCACCCTATTTTTATACCCCGTTCCCATAGGATTATAAATCGCGGACATTTTCTAAAAATTTGAGTAAAATCGGTTAATAAACATGGAAGTTATTAACCGCTAAAGTTTCTGTGTATGCTGCTTCTTCTGTGTTGAGAGCGCACGTACATGTTGCTCAACATGTCCCTAGCAACATTTGTCTTTTTTGGGTGTTGCTCAACATGTTTCTAGCAACATTTGTCTTCATTTGTCAACATTTTCTTTGTTCCATGTCCATATGCTATTTAATTTCACCCACAATGCCTTGGGTACCGGGTATCTCACAGTCGGTCACACTTGATTGTAGCTTTCCAACTTGTTTCTCCCCTTCCAGATGCTTTAGCTATGTGACGCACTGTACCTGCTGTTGCTGCCTCTGCTCTTCATCTGTAAATAAATAACCATAAAGTAAGCCCGTGCTTATGCGTGGGTCTTAAAGTCTTTAAGCTTTCTTGCTTACCAATCAGAACGGTTGCTCGTGCTGGCTTTATTTTAATACTTTCTTGCTTTTCCCTAGTCCCCAGGGGGGCCTTTGGAGACAGTTCTATGTATTAACGATGGCCAAGGTCAGGTGGGCACGGCCAGCTTCTTATCGCTGAACCCTGCGTCTTCCCGCCATAAGAGATTTTACACCCCGATACTGACTTGCAGATTGAGGAGGAAGATGGTGCTGTGCGGTAATTTTAAGATTTACAGCTCTTGCTTTTGCTTTTGCTTTTCTTTTTCGTCTTTATTTGGCGCTCGGATATCTCCCGGGTTTACGAGTGTAGTTGCCCATAGAGAGCTTTACAGAACGCAATTGCGATCGGACTTTGTAGCACGTACCGCGCGGTATCCGGACGTACTATTAGAACCACAACCTCGCGGGGCTCGTCAGTTGGCCGCCAGTCGCAAGCAAAGCAAGGTAGAGTGTCCCTCCTCCTCTTAACCGAACAAAGGAGTTAAGAACAGGACACAGCCATGGATAATCCTGCATATGTGATTGATTGCGAACGCGAGTTTGGTGAGTTTCGAACTAGAAATATTTTTTATAAAAAGATCTAGGCATAGATCCAGTGAAAAGTCAAAGCAAAAAGTGTTCTGTTTAATTCCCTAATTTCTAAAGCTATTATTTAATATTTTTTAAGATAAAAGAAATGCTCTTTATCTTCTGTTATCTTCTTTCGTGGGGATGTGCGGTGAAAGTGGTAGCAATAAAAGACCTTGGCACTCACTTGTTTTTGTTTGCTATGCTTTATTATTGCCAAAATGACGTTTCTTTTTCTTTGGTATACATATATAAGATATATATATATATATATATATATGCGGTATATAAGATATATATATGCGGTATATGCCCATCAGTTACAGATTCAATTCTATATCGTATGTATATCGTTTATACTTTTCGTTATTTTTATATTATTATTGATGAATTCAATTCTCGTGTCTTTGGATGCGATGCAGTTTCCCCTCTTTTCTCATAGTGTATTTTTGGTTTCTTGATAGGTTTTAGCATTAAGTTTTTTTTTGTTTTATAGTTTCGAGTATGTGAGTATAGACGGAGCTAATGTCACGCGCCAGACATCGGTTATATGCCCCCATATATGAGTTATATATAGTATATGACTATAGTTTCTTCTTTGAGTAGTTGAGCACGCCGAGTTTTATCTATAGGAAGAGTTTCTTTTGCTAAAGAAAAATACTTGGCTGACGCATTAAGCCAAGTATTTTTAGACCGAATCTCTTGGTTATCTTTTGATTTTTTAGCTGATTAGGCGGCTTAATGGGTTTTCTTTTCTTATATAAGGGTTAAATATTGTAAAACAGACAAAATACACATAAATAAATCAAAGAAAATAAATAGAATAGAAGCAAAAAGCAAAATATGGCTTGCATATTGCAACACAAATGTATGGAAAGGGTCTAGAGGTAAGAATAGTGTCCTTAAATTATATATTTAACTTCATCCTATAATTTGATATAGATAAGACAGAAAATACACATTAATGAATCAAAGAAAATAAATAGAAATGAAGCAATGACATAAGTGGCTTGCATACTGCAGAACAAATGTATGGAAAAGGACTAGAGCCAAGAAAAGAGTCTTAAAACTATAAATTTATCTTCTCAGGAATATAATTCCATATAGATATGGAAAACAGAGTTAATATATATTAACAAATCAAAGAAAATATATAGAATAGCAGCAAAGTGGCTTGCATATTGCAACACAAATGTATGGCAAAGGTCTAAAGTCAAGAATAGAGTATTAAAGCTAAATATTCTTCTTTTTCTTCTTCTCAAGAATATAATTCAATATAGATATAGATACAGCCAGCATATAACCGATCTCTGTCACGGGATCATCCTAGCAGAAGCCGCTCTCTGCGTGAGGTGATTTATTCCTTGGCTGGGTTACTGGTAACTGGTAATGGGTATAATCGCTAACTGGTAACTGGTAACTGGTAACTGGTTACTCTCTAGGGTTTTCTTTTGTTTGGCTAATTATTGAATTATTGTAGTTGGTGTAGCGTTCGCTAGCTGCCTGGAAGCAGTGTCCTAGGTGGGGTGAGTTTGCTGCTGAGCTTGGTGAGGTGAGCCGCCTGTGTGACTTTCTACTGAAGAAGTGGGTCCCGTATGTGTAGGTGTGTGAGAGTGTGTATGGTCGGTACATCAACTATCCTTTATCCTTTAGCTATGGTTTCAACTAACCTTTTTTTTTTTGCAGTACATATAACGTTTATTAACCTCTATATGTATGTGTTATATATAGTTCCAACTGAAGCTCCGGTACTGGACATATATAAGTTCCCCTTTTGATATGAAAATTATCCTTGACATTTGAATGTATTATTGTCTTTTCGAATATATATGTTTATATGGGATTCAACCTATAATCCAATCTAGTCCGGAATAGAAAAGAATACTAGGTAGTTCCGAGAGTCTCTTTAGGTTTTTGATATGAAATATTTTTTAAGGGAAATATATATAGCTTATGGCCAGTACTGGAGCTTAACTGAATTATAGTTCTCCTTTGATATAGTGTGTGTGTGGTGTGGGATCGGGAATGGTTGCTGTGGGGACTGTCTTCCATTCTCAATTCCGTTTCCAGCCAATCCCAATCCTCCCTCTATGTTGCCTTAGTACAAAAAAAAAAAAAATTACCAAACTGGGGATTCACTCCTGCCTCCTAAACCTCCTGAACCGTTCCCTTACTTCTCGAAGATCAGCTCGCCGGTGAGGAAGGGATTGAGGTATGTCTGAGCCTCGTAGCCGGAAACGGAGGCCGTTGTGGTCCGTCGTCGACCGCCTGACTGTTGCCCGCCCCGCCGCTCGCCATGCCCATGGCCGTGGGCATGGTGCGAGGGTCGCTTCTCCTCGCTGGGACTCAGGATCAGGGGAATGGGCATCGAGGTGTATAGCTGCAGCTGCGGCGGCTGCACAATGGTACCCGCTGCCGGATTCAGCGGTGTGTCCATGTAGCCGTGCGGCATGGTGGCCGCCGTCGCAGCCAACGTCGCGTCACCGCCGCCGCCGCCGCCGCCGCTGGTGGTGCTGGGCGTGGAACTGCCAGCCGAGTTAAGGGATGAGAGCTTCTTAGGACCGCCGGCGCGGGCTCTATGGTGTTTGTAGTGACCCCGATGGGTCTTGCGCTTCGAGTGACCCATTCCGGTTAGTTCGGCGGGCGGCGAGGTGTCCAGGAGCAGCGGCAGGTGGCCCTCGGCATCCGTCTCCATGTGGTTGGGAGGCTGCGGCTGCAGCTGCTGTTGATCGCTGCTATTGGAGGGCAAGATAAGGGGCTGCTTCTGCTTCAGCGGCGGCTCTCGGGGATGGGGATGGGGATGCGGATGGGCCTGGATGATGGTGGCCGTGGCGAAGACCTCCTGGAAACGGTTGTTGGCCTCCAGCTGCTGCAGCTGCAGGTGCTGGCGCTGCAGGATCTGTTGGCGCTGCTGCTGCATGTGGCTAAGGATGCGGTACTGCTCGTAGATGTGCTTGTAGAACTGCTCCGCGGTCACTTCCGATGAGTTCAGGAGGCGAATGGCTATTTTCTCGGGTATCACAATTTTATCTGCAACGAAAAAGACAAGTTTTGAAAGGGATATCCATATATCTTAGCTAGAACCAGTTGGGAATTTTAGAGTTTATGCAGAAAATTTGTTGTAAGCCGAAATAAAGCATTCTTAAAACAAACTTTAATTAAGTTTACTGATTATAGGAGGTGCATCCTTCAATTCAGATTAAATAAAGATAAATATAAAAACTTGAAGCACCTATAATTCCCAAGTACGCATTCAGTGACACAAAATGTCAAGATTTTCTTAGCCTTTCAACTGAAACCCAAATATGTATCTCCCAACTACTTCCCTATCATTTTATCTACCATTTAGCTCTGCTCAATTGCCCAAATTAAATTACAAACAAAGCCCTCTGGCCCATAAAGGCCTCAGCCTCACCTGTAACTAAATATTATTATTTACTTTTATAAACGCCGTACCTTTTGCTCTGGCAAATTGCATTCTCCCTGCCATAAATTGCAATTTGTGTTTGCCTTTCTGCCGTATAACTTGCATTAAGCTACGAGATTCTGCATTTAATTGCATCAAATTAGATTTATTGAACTGCAAACTGCAAACTGCAAATGGAAAGTACACCAAGGAGAGCTGCACCCTGACCGGGTGTGTGTTGTGTGTGTGTGTGTGTGTGTGTGTTCGGGGTGGCTGGGCGTAGTGTGGCCTGGGGTGTAGTCGTGTGCATGACACCCCATTGACCCAATTTCGAGTTGATTTACAAAAACTGAACAAAAAGCGGCGAAGAAGAAGGATGAAATGAAGGCGGAACGAGCTGTGTTAGCAGCCGAAGCCACTGGAACAATGTGGGCGGCATTTTCACTCACTCGTCCTTCCTGAGAAAGTTTTTGCCGATTCGGTTATTTACGCAAAAAAAAAAAAAAAAAATGCTGACTTCTTTGGGTTTTATTTTTAATTAAATTGAGACAAACTTTAAATATGGAAATAGGATCTGTTTTCTAAACTTAAGAGCTCAAAAATAAGAAAAACTATTTTTATATAAAAAGTAATACTAATAATAAGACTCACGAGTCAGCAAATTGCACGGCCCAGCCTCTGCCGGCACACGCCCAAAAAATCTGACTTCTTTTAAATTAAAACAAACTTTAAATATGGAAATAGGATCTATTTATATATGAAATATATAATTTAAGAGAACAGAAATAAGAATTATGAATATTTTTATATAAAAAGTTATACTAATGATGGGTCATTAAATTGCACGACCCAGCCTCTGCCGGCATACGCCCAAAAAATATCTGACTTTATAGGGTTTTATTTTACAACTTAAGAGCACAAAAATAAGAATAATTTTGTGTATTTTTATAAAAAAAAAGTAATACTGTAAAAACTAAGGCCCAGCCTCTGCCGGCACACGGACTGTATTCGCAGAATGCTAACATTCCACCTGTTCAGAAAAAATTTAAATTTAAATTTTTAAAAATTTAAATTTAGCCATTTTTAGGGATATGTAAATTGTTTTTTTTTTTATCATAGCCATTTGTTAAACAATATAAAATATAAAATATATTTTTTAACACACAATTGCACACTGCCCCATAAATAATTCCTAATAGAAATAATTCTTAGTATAAAATCCGCTAAAAATGGTGCCAAAAAGTATGCTATAAATTTACAACGGACGTTGGTCTATAAATATTTAATTGCCAACTTTGGCACACTTTTCCAATTGATTTTAAATCCTTGAAAAATTTGAAAACAAACTAAATTTTTAATGAAATCCTAATAGACCTAGTTTTATGTTTGTGTAGAGCTAACCCCACAGTGTTGGGTGGGTGAAATCCAACCCCATCCGTAATGGGTTGTGGATAATGGGCAGCCCCAACCAGAAACGGAAACCCAAATCGCTCTTAACTCTGGTAGCCTAGATTCGCTTCTGGGCTTTGTCCCAGATTGACCGCAGTCCACAAATTGCCCCGGCCCGTACCGGAACGGACCCGGTCAGTGATTGGTTTCTGGTCACCGGTCACTGCTCACTGGTCACTGGTCACTGGTCACTAGTCACTGATGGAGTAGTTAACCCGAGGGGAAGTAGTTAGTGCAGGCTGGCCGCTTACCGCAGTGCGTGGCCTTGGTGACAAAGGGACGAATTGTGGGGTCCCAGATGAAGATGTAGTACAGCGAGAGCATGATGGCCGCCAGCGAGACGCATAGAACGTAGACGGCGACGGTCAGGATGCGGATGACCTTGCGGTTGCTCTGCTGCGGCTGATAGCAGCGGCTTATTGTCTCCGTGGGCGGCAGTTTCACTTTCTCCTCCAGCGAACTGTGCTTCGAGCTCATTTTTGATTCTTCTGCCACGATTCTTTCGATACCGATACCGATGTCGCGAGTAATTTCAATATCGATAGCAATTTCAATTTTGATTGATTCGATTTTGATTGTTGTTGTGCCTTTTTTTGAGATGTCTTCAAATTTGCGCGATATGTTCCTGTTATCTTGCTTCTCTCTCTCTCTCTTTCTCTTTATTGTTGTGTTGGCAGTGCCCGTTAATTTAGTTAATTAATTTAGTCTAATTTAGTTTGTTTGTTTTCGGTTAAATGCAAAGTTCTTTTGGTTTTCAGCTTGCCTAAAAGTCCTAATAATATTTATTTTTGCAAATTTTCGTATTTATGCCTACGACGCCCGAATAAAAGTACAAAAAGTGAGCGCGCAAAAACTTGTCTGCCAACCGACGCGTCGAACGTTTGCAAGTGAAATGAGAGAAAGAGTCACTCACTGCTGGTGAAAGCGGCGGCAGCAGCAGCAGCAGCGACGGCAGAGCGAGACATAGCGAGCCAGGAGTTTCGTTACGGTGTTCCGTTCCCGTTACGTTTTCGTGTTCTCTCCTTCGTGTGAGTAGCGCCTTCGGCTTCGTTGGCTCGCTCGCTCGCCCTTCGGCTTCAACTTCGGCTTAGCCGGGGGCAGCTGTTGTTGTTCTCGTTGTTGTTGCGCTAGCGATCTTCGCTTTTAATTTCATTCATAAAATGCATATTTCTGCCCTCCTCCGGCTCTCTCGCTCTCCTTTTGGCTCATTTACATTTTCGGCAGCCGCGTGGGCGCTCTTGTTGTTGTGGCATTCCTTGAAGGCACAAAAAAAAACGAAAAAGGGGGGGGGGGGAGCAAAAACAAAAACAATAACAAACCGCACGTCGGCACGTTGCCGCTCTTTGTGTGTCAAGTGCAGCGCCCCTACGCCCCCGGCCTGGCTTAACCCCTTCGCGGGCACTGGACTCGCATGCGGAAATTAAAATGCGCGCCTGAATTAATTTGCATTATTTCAATTATTTCCCCAATGCCGCCGCCAATCAATCAGTGTTCGAATATTGAGGCAAACTTTTGCAAACAAAATGTTGTGCAATTTTCGGTAGGCTGGCAGAGGGGAGGCTGACGGCGCGGGGGGTGTTGTTGCTGCGCTGGCTTTGACAGCAACCTTCGCAGGTGTCGCGAAGGACGTTGTTGGCGCTCACCTCGCCAAACTTTCGCTGCCACGCCTACCTGCACCTGCCTTTAATCCACTGCACACACTCACACGCTGCGCACACACACACACTGGGCACACACCTTCGTTTTCCTTTCGTTGCCTTGGCTCTCGACAATCGGGGGGTTAACAAACTGTAACTGGGTCACTAGGACACGTCGAGCGAGGGAGAGAGAGCTATAGCGTGAGAGCAACGGGGAGAGAGAGCGAGCGAGCGCAGCAATTCGGATGCGAGCCAAAGTGCAGGCGTGCGTGCGAGCGAGAGGTGGCGATTGCATGCCGAACAACGAACGGTATTGCAATGCTGGCCATTGATTTTGTTGTATAAGCGCCGCCACACACAGAAAAGAGATAGCCAGTCACACGGACACAGACACACATGCAGGCATGCAGCTACAGGGTGGACTTCCAGGGTGGACATCGGTTGGAATGCAACGGTTTCTGAATGAATGTAAAGTAAATAAGCTGTTATGAACCAATTTAATGTTAAATTAAGAGCAAAAAATATTTATTGCCTACTTTCAGGCACCTTTTAAAGTTTCTAGGCTTATGGTGTTATGATACTGCCTTAAGGTTTTAATTTATTAGAGGTTTCTTCGGTTCTTCATCTGTTAATTTTTGACTTTTAGGTACATAAAATCGAAATTCATAAATTCGAAATTTAAAATGAAACTTGAGTTAAAAAATACTTCTCTATACAGAATAGATCGGAACATTTCTGGAAAATTAATATTAATATATGGTCACACTTAATTTTTTTGTTTACGTCTTTAAAATCATTTTAGTCTCAGAAAAATATTTTTAAACCGATTCCCATTACCTAAGCCCAACTGTACTTGCACTTAAATACATATTCATCATGTGGGCCAGGATGTAGGCCACACTCACACTCATGCCAGCACTCGCCCTAGCACTAACACACTGACATTTACATTTTCCAGCAGCATTGTTGCAAAGTTTCCCCTCAAGGAGTGAGTTTCCTTCGTGGCCAGGTGGAGGAGCCCTCTCTCACCTGGCCTCGAAAATGTTTTGCTGGCAGCCTACACGTATTGCATTTTGCCAGTTCCCAAGCTGTTACCGCCCAGCTTAAGGATGGTTTATCCATCTGCTTACTTATGTGCAGACAAAGCTGATTAAGCTGCTCGGGCAGCCGGAACGAAGGGATAACTGGCGGTTTCGGTTTCGGTTACGGTTTCGGCTCGGCTTCATCCGAGCGGGGAATGTGTTAAGGCTGCAAGCGGCGCAAAGTGGCCACAGGAGCTGCTATATAGTATACTTATATGAAGGATATATGGCAGGCAGCAGGCAGCAGGCAGCAGGCAGCCTGGATACACATAATTAAACTTAAACTTTAGTTGGGCGCAAACTTTTGAGCCAGAGCCCGGGTCCGTATCTGGCTAATAGGGAGTAATAAGCTCGGTTGGCTGGGCATGAAGGCTTCCTGACTCCTCAGCCAGACAAGCATTATTAAATTGAACCTCCCCGGGAAGTTATTAGCTTAAGTTGGCAGGCAAAATCTGCTGAGAATTGGGAAATAACTTTTACATCACTCATATGTTGTGTGTATGGGGCGTATGCGTAATTTCATTACTCATACGTAGTGTGTACAGTGCGTATGCGTGATATCCTTGGAAATTATTTAACGTTTCTAAATGAGAAGTTAAAATTATGGGGGATATGGTAATGGTTATAAATAAATAATGGAACAAATCTATCATCAGTTTTGAATTTAAAACATTTTATGGCCTACTTTTGAGCGCTTTTTGTAAGGGATTTTATGTCCAAACCGATTTCTAAGGCATTTCTGTAGATATATTAAGTCACCCTTCGGTTTATATCAAATTTACTCTAGTATTCCCTAGTTTATTAGTCTCTCATGTACCTTATCACTCATACGTCGTGCGTATGCGTAATGTCATTACTCATACGTCGTGTGTACCGTTCGTGATATCCTTAAAAATAGTTTTACATTTCCTAATGTAAATATAAAGTTAAATATTATTGGGGAAATGTTAAAGGATATATAATAAAGTAAAATAAAATATTAAACTATTTTTGCAATTAATTTTAAGCCTTTAAAAATGCATTGCATACTTTTGAGAGCTTTTTTAGAGGATTTAAAATCCAAATCGATTTCAGTGGCACCTCTGTAAATATATTAAATCCCCCTTCAGTTTATATCAAATTAAGAGTAATATTCTTCAAACTATATACTATAAAATAATATATATCAACCGCTACCCTGACATACCCAGCTTTAAACTCTTCTTGGTGAAACTGTGGTGGGTGAAGGATCCTCTCTTCCAAATCCGCTTTAAAGGTATTATTATCTACGAAGCTCGACAAGACCTTAACCAAAGGCCGATGCCTTCTTCTGGCCCTTGAAGACCGGCGGCATCCGCGAGTCCCAGAAGAAGATGTGATAGATGGACAGGAAGAAGCCCAGGCAACAGAGCCCGCATAGATAGATCACGATCACGAAATAGCGGGCAAAGCGCTCCGTACAGGTGGGCTCGGCAAACACAATCTCCTCCAGCTGCGGGGCCTTGGGCACATACGAGGTGGCACAGCCACTCCGTCGCGGAGCACTGCTGCTGGCCAGGCGCACACTTCGGCCAACGGTTCCCCGTGGGCCCTGAGTCTCGGCCTGGGCTACTTCCTCCTCAGCCGCCGCCTCCTCCGCCCTAACATTCGACCCGATGATGTTGACAATCTTGGCCAGGTTCGCCACACTGGCGGCACTGCCCAAGCCCGCTTCCGGAGTGGACATATCGCGGTGGCTAGACGGATATATGCGGCCTGCCTCGCGGCGTTTCAGCAACTGATTTGATTAAATCAAAATCGGGGCCCCAGGTGACGTGATCTAGTAATAGTAATGGGAATGGGAATGGCAACAAGGGGAGCGGATATAGAGGGCGGCGGCGCAGCCAAACTCTGTGTGGCAAAGCGGATTAATTTAGTGCCTGGCTGTCAACTTTTGATATCGGGGATGGGGACAGGGGTCGAATTAAGCTCAAATGCCAGAGAAAACAATGGCAACAGTGTTGGGTTTCTTGGCGGCAAAGTTAACTAGAGTCAATGTTGATTTTTTTCAACTTTTAAGTAGTCATAATCTTAACTTTATGTAGCTTATTATTGTAACTATTATTATTATAATCAACAACCTCAACATTTTATATTAAACAATATAACTAAGCCAGAGAAATGAGTCTCTTTTAACTAAATAAAATCTTTGCCTGAAAAACCCGACAAAATGCCACAACTACATAGGTTCTTTGGGTTTTCAAATCTAAAATCAGAAGGTAGCACCCCCCGGAATCAGTATCTTTTTACGACTCACCCGAATCTGGTCATCCAAGGGGCCAAGGGTGATGGTTGATGGCTGAGCGAGCTGGTTCCTCCTAGCCAATGGGGTGCGTGTGCTTGAACACGGGCAGTGGCGGCATGCGCGAGTCCCAGATGAAGAGGTAATACACGGCCAGGGTGAGGCCCATGCCGCTCACGCCGCCCATATACAAAATCAAAGTGAGCAGGCGGAAGGTCTTGGACTCGAAGAAGTCATCCGATTTGGGCATTTGGATCTCCTCGTCCTTGGCCTCCTTGACCACAGCGGCCAGGTTGGCCATCATGCCCGGTTGTCCTGATTGTGCCATCCTACTTCTCCTTCTCCTTCACTGATCTTCCACAAAAATAACAACAACAAAAAACTGGTAACCGTAACCCGTCTCCGTCTCAACGGGCGCACTGAACACAACTGCCTGGCGGCGGGTCACCGCCATTCTCTGGGCCATTCTCTCTGCTTTGTGCTTTTCTGACTGTGCTTTTTGCGGTTTCTTTTTCGGTTTCTTTGCTTTCTTTGGGGTTTTGTATGGCTGATTCTCGGGGCGCATCGGGCATCGTCTTGGGGGCCACGCCACGCTAATAAGATTCAACGCCAGCTCCAGAACCCAGAACCAACTGAACCGAACACATCACGTGCTGCGTTCTGTTCTTGGGCGGCGGTTCAAGTTGCCCCAGTTTGTTTTCACTTTTCACACGCCGCCCAAGAGAATTTTTCCATTGCCCGTTGCCCGTTGCCAGTTGCCCATTTCCCAGTCACATTTCCCTTTCCCTTCGCGATGCCGTTTTCCATTCGCTTCACTTCAATCAGTTGTTTTTCTATTTTTCTGTTTTTCTAGGTAGATTCTATATTCATGTTTGGTCAAGGAAATGAAAAGTGACGCTGGTGATTTGCAGGGGGTTTTCTAGAAAAAAAAGAGGGTACTGACGAATGTCGAAGGGTTCCGGGATCCTGATAATAATAAAAGTAATAATAATAATAATAAGAATAATACAAATATTCTGCATTTTATTGAATGGAATATCTTAAATTAATAAGGTTTTAGGAAATTCCAAAAAACGTAGCATACTTTTAAGTGCCAATATAAGTGATTTGGAAGAAGGAAAGTATGAACATAAAGATTTTAGGATATATTAGCTTTAGAAATATTTAAATACAAGTATTCTGAACTTCCTTTAATTAATCTTCTAAATAATAGAGTTTTAGGAAATTACCGAAAACGTGGCATACTTTTAGGTGCCAAAATAAGCGGCTTGGAAGCTAGGAAAGTTGAAAGATAAGGAACTGGGGAAATATAACCATGGAAAATATTTCAATAAAAAATATTCAGCACTTTCTGGATCTAGATTCCTCAAATTAATAAGGTTTTAAGGAAATTTCGTGAAATGTTGCCTACTTTTTGGTATCAAGATAAGTGGTTTGGAGTTAACAAAAGCTAGGAAAGTATTCTTCACTTTCTAGAGTTCAATTCCTCAAATTAACAAGGTTTTAGGAAATTACAAAAATCGTAGCATACTTTTAGGTGCCAAAATAAGTGATTTCACATTCCCCATAAGAAAACAAAGCCCATAAAGGCCTAAATATTTCATAATTTATCACAAAAGCCTTAAATAAATAATGGAACACAAATTCATTTAATATTTTCCCTAATTTAAAACATTATTTTAGAGAATTTAAAACCCACAGCGATTTCTTGATCTAAAATCCAAAGATATTCCCTCAAAATAAACGCGATTCCTTAGTCGAACACTCCCCACCTGTGTTTTTATACCCTACCTTTTGCTAGCATTCCCAAATCCAATTAGCTGCGCTGGGTGTCCGCCACCCTCCAAGCCCCATCCTTTCGGTGCTATCCAAGCCCTCGCCACCACCCTCACTGGTACTCGTGCACCTTCTGCACCGGATGGCCGCCAATGGAGACGGGGAACTTGAGGTGGATGTCCGGCATGGTGGAGTCGAAGAAGAAGAGAAAGTACAGGGCCAGCACCATGCCCAGGCCACTGATCCCGCTCAGATACAGGAAGATCGAGATGATGCGAAATGTTTTGGTCTCGAAAAAGGCTGACGGCGGCTGTTCCTTGGGCAGGGTAACGTCGTCCTTAAGCGGCTCCTCGGCGACTGCAGATGAGGCCATGTCGGAGAGGCTACTGAATGGGGTCTTGGGAAATTTAACTGCTTTTATGGAACCCTTGAATTATGGGTATCACTGGAGGGTTTCCCAGAGGTTTCCCTCATGACACTTGATTGAGTGATCCCCTTTGATGGGTGCACTGTGGGGAAAAAAGAAACCTTATTAAATGGGAATTAAATAGAGGTTTTGCTAAAATAATTTCTTAATTCATTTCTGAGTTAAGTTACAAAGATTTTGAGGTTTATTTTTAAGGAAACTCCCCGAATTTCTTCCCTTTTCTTTTTCAAATTAAAAAATAACCAAAATAATCTCTCTCTGTACCGCCTTAGCCATTGTTAATGGGGCTCCCGTCAAGACCCCAGCGGAGAAGCCCCTTCCACACACCTTCGAGGAGGCTATCACCCTGACCGGCGTCGGACGCTTCCACTACAAGCTGCTCCTCATCTGCGGCCTGATCTTCATGGGCGTGATGGTGGAGATCATGGGCGTCAGCCTGATCATGAACCAGATGAAGTGCGACCTCCAGCCGACGCTGGACCAGCAGGGCATCCTGGCCTCTGCCGGCTTCCTGGGCGTCGTCCTCAGCTCGCATGCCATGGGCTTTCTGGCCGACACTTGGGGCCGGGTTACCACCTTGAGGTATGCCTTGACCCTGGCCTCCGTGTGCTCCATTGTGTCTGGGTTCTCGGTGAACATTTGGATGCTGATTGTGTTCCGGTTCCTCACGGGATTCTTCATCTCCGGCGGCCAGGCCTGCGTCTTTAGTCTGTGCGGGGAGTTCCATGGCAATGGTTCGAGGGTGAGGCATGTGACGCTGCTCTCGGGATTCCTTTGCCTGGCCATGGTCTTTGCTCCAGGTGAGTGAGGGGGCTAACAGGGCGGATGAGTAATTTTTTTATATAGAAATATCACTCATCCGCCGTGTGATCTTTTTTAATAATATTTTTGTATTATTTTTCCTGCTTCCCAGCCATGGCCATTGGCATCCTCCCTCTCCGCATCGAAACCATTGTCCTGGGCATGCGCTTCTCCTCCTGGCGCGTCCTTCTGCTGGCCAACGTCTCCGTTTCCCTGCTGGCGCTGGTTGGGATCTCTACGCTTCCGGAGACCCCCAAGTACCTGCTGGTCCAGGGCCGCGGCGATGAGTCCATGGAAATCCTGCGCACCATCTTTGCCACGAACTCTGGCCGGGATCGGTCCGAGTATCCAGTGCGGGAGGTGGCCCTGGAGAGCGGCGGCGCCAGCCTGGGCGATGTCCATGGCTTCCTCGACGCCGTGCGTCTTGTGTGGCACCAGACAGTGCCGCTCTTCTATCGCTCCCGCCTGTGGCACACCCTGAACATCTGCATCACCCAGTTCCTGATCTACTTCATGGCCCAGGGCATCTTCATGTGGTTCCCCACCATCCTGGACGTGCTGGGCACACGGAATGGCGAGGATACCCTGCTATGCGGGGTCCTGCAGGGTCTTGATACCAACACAGCGGCGGCGGATGAGGACTTGGCCTGCTCCGTGGCGGTGGACACCTCCACCTACCAAACGATGATTATCATTGGCTCCTCGTTCGTCCTCATCTACCTGTTCTTCGCCTATATCATTGATTATACGGGAAAGAAGAACCTGCTGAGTGAGTAGCTTGGGGATTGGAGTATCCTAGAGCTTGCTAACTCTCTCCTCTTTCCTCTCCTTGCAGTGGCCTGGATGAGCCTCACTTTGATCTGCCTGGTGGGCCTGCACTATGTGGAACAGTTCGCCTTGGTGGTCATCGCCCTGACCGTGGTCATGGCCATTGGCAACTGCGGCGGCCTGGTCAGCACCATCGCCATGGAGTTCTATCCGACGCACATCAATGCGATGGGCATGTGCTTCATCATGATGGTGGGTCGCTTGGGGGCAGTGGTGGGCAGCAATCTGCTCGGTCGCATGCTCTTCGCCAGCTGCGATGCTGTGTTCTGGGCCTTGCTCGGCCTGGTGGCGTTCCTCTGCGTCCTTGGGTACTTCCTGCCGGAGAAGAAGCCAGCGGCAAAGGCGAAAGACGAGAAGGAGAAGGAAAAGGAGGAATTGTGATGGTCACCCTTAACTCTAAGTAGGATTAGGATCAACCACAAATAGAGCAAAGATCATGCCGATATTTTACTTTTTTTTTTCAATTTAAAAGTATTCTTTTGATCCTAAAAAAGATCATTTTTTATTTAGATAAGAGGTGCTCAGGTCTACATAATAACTGTGCGTGTGCCGGCAGAGGCTGGGCACGCTAATTCCTTAATTAATATCATTTTGATATTTATTATTTTATATTATAACCAATCGAAGTTAAGCTCTAAAAACTATTTAATATATATTTTTCTCAACTCTAATTAGATGTTCACTAAATCGGCTTTATTTTGATATGAAAAATAGGTTCAAATTGACCCTCGTAGGAGGAGAGAGGCTTTGTCTTCTACATTATTCCGAAATACCTCATTGGAGTGCTTAGATTTGGAGCAAAAATCTTCAACTTTAACAAAGAAACTAAATTATATAAAGTTAAAGTAAAGCTCCCACTTTGAAGACTCCTAAATATACACACCTGATCATATTAATAGGTACACATATAAATTATTTAATTATAAATGGTTTTTTCATACTTAAAGGCTTGACAGCCTTTTAGTTTTTGATTTTTTGTTGTTGTCAATGTCTGGCTACACTGTGACAAAGAGTTGAAAGAGACGCTGCCCCGTATATCGAAGCTTTTCTATAAATTGTGAGTCAACCACCCATTTCGCCTGATCATAATAATAGGTACAGTCTTCGTTTCTCATAAGTGTCAAGTGAAAAATTTTGTAATTTGTGATTTTTTGACAACTAATGGTTAATTTCGTATAGCTACTGTCAATAAAGAGAATTAAATAACTATTGTTTTTAGAAAAAATGGGTCGAAGTTCTCTTTCTACTAAAGAATATGCTCGATTGGTTCTTAGTCTGAAAAATGAAGGCAAATCTTAACGAGCCATTGCCAAATCTATGAACCGGTCTCATAATTTTGTTAAAAATGCATTAGAAAGGAAACCAAGACATGAAACACGTGAAATGCCACAAAAAACA